>PVIJ01016026.1:0-34197 GCA_004024925.1 Scalopus aquaticus
TGTGGGTGACTGTTGATCAGCGTTTCTCCTCCCCTAGTTTCTGGGGTGCCAGTGTGCAGCCACCTAGAAGTTGGGTGTGTGGCAAGTGCTAGGCCGTGTTCACCACCTGCTGAGGTCTTTTTTTTTTTTTCCGCCCTCCGGGTGCCAAGATGCTGACACTTTGCAGGGGAGGGTGTGGTCAGAGATAGTTTCAGCAGGAACCTGTACCCCCAGCAACAGGTATGGGAGGGGTTTTGGGGACTGTCAGTCAATAGTTCTTAATCACCAAACCTCCCATCAGCTTGGGGTCAAGTTGCAGTCTAAGGCCCAAGGTGTTTGAGGTGGTCTCAGTGGGAGGTTTTCCAGTCTAACCAGTTTTTCTGGCCAATTTATCACCTAGCAACCAGTGGGGGATGTTTCTTGCTTGGACTTTCTCCCCGTTAAGATGTTACCTAGCCCCAGGTGGGGGATGGGATGCAGTGACCCTCTCTCTTTCCTGCTCTTCAGGGCTGCCACGCAGGGAAGAGAGGGGGCTTGTGTGGTGGGGGGTTGCGGGTCGCATTCCCAGTCGGCTGGCCGGAGCCCTCTGACCTCACCGCAGTTTCTAACCTTGTATTCAGTGGCTCTCAGGGGAAGCTGGTTTGCCCACCTCTCCTTGCTGCTGTTCCTCTGTGTGGGGTCCGATGTCTTTTCTTGTCTCTTTACTCCGTCTCTTCGGTTTATTTTTAAGTCTAAAGCACCCCCCGGGTTGCTTGTATTGTGAAGGGTATCCGGTTCTCTTCGAGTCAGCTCTCAAAGTTAGGGATATTTTTCTCCATAAATCGATTTTTTGTGGGAGAGCCTGATCCTAGCATCTGTTCGCCGCCATGTTTTGGGGGCGCGTGGTTTCTTTCACTGTTAACCTTTTTATTTTGATGTAGTCTCATTTGTTTATTTTCCTTCATGTTGGAGTTGAGTCCCCAAATACACCTCTAAGTCTAATCTTAAGGAGCACATCACCTACATTCTCTTCTATATATTTTATGGTTTCAAGTTTCACATCCCACTCTTTAATCCATTTTGAATTAGTTTTGGTATGTGGTGTTAATAGTCCAGTTTTCCCAACACCATTTATTGAAGAGACTTTCTTTGCTCCATTGTATGCTTTTGCTTCTTTATTGTACAGTAGTTGTCCATATGTAGATGGTTTTGTTTCAATCATTATTTAAAAAATTTGGTAAGTAAACCCTAGAGCAACCCTAGAGTTCTTTTTATGTGGGAACTTTTTGAATATTTATGTGGTCTGAACAGCATTTATTTCTGTGACTGTACTTATAACCAACCAAATAAACACATTCATCCAATAAATAATTAGTGAGCATATACTTTGTGTCAAGCATGTCTAAATTATTGGTGATACAGCAATGAATAAAGCAAAGTCCTGACCTGCACATAGCTTATATGCTAGTGAGAAAGATGGTTATTAGTAGATAAATGAATAATATATAATATACTGCAGCGATAAGTATGATGAAGAAAAAGCAGAATAGGAGGTAGAAATGACATAAGGACTGAAGGGAGAGTGCTCTTTTATATTGAGTAAGAAAGACAGGGAATGCCCTCTTACGTGACCACGTTTATTTGGTGACTTGAATTAAGTAAGAGGGAAATTCTGGAACAAGAGTACTCAGGAAAAGGGAAGAGCTGATGTGAATGTTATGGGGCAGGAGTGTGCTTGGATTCTTCCAGGACGAGTAAACTAGGCAATTAGGCTAGGGGATGGTGCGTGAGGAGAAGATGGGTGGATAATGATGTTGAAGAGGTAGAACCAGACCCATAGGAAAACCAGACTTTCCAAAACTTCCTGATCTTTTGTCTGGCAAAGCATTTTGACCTCAATGGCTTTGAACAAAACTCACTATCATTCTTTCTCCTTCTTTGAATCTAGTACCTGCCTGAAAACTTTTGAAAAGATACAAAGAAGTATATGAACATAATTCCAAGGCATGGATTTCCTTGAAAACAAACACCAAAACAATTCAAAAAGAAAAAGTAAGTCAAAAGAAGAAATTTTCAGTCTTTCATTTTTTTGCCTATGTGCTTTTCATTTACCAAACCTCCCCTCTTTCTTTGTTTAAGGTCCATGACCAGGTCTGCTCACTGTGTACCAAAAGTCTCCTCTCCTCTTCAACTTACTAATAGAAAGTAGCTGTCTAGCCAGGGACTACATTTCCCACACTCTCTTGCAGTAGTTTGTACCATGAGACTAGTTCTGACCAATGGAATTTGAGTAGAAGTGGTATATACCACTTGTAAACCATGACCTTATAGAGGTGGGTGGACCTTTTCCATGTTCTTTCCCTTGTCACCAGCTGGATGTAGAGGTTGGAGAGTATGATGGACTCTAGGTGGTGGTTTTTCCAGCAAGTTGGAAGGAGCTTGGATCACTGAATCAGTATGTGAAGAATACCTTCTTGCTGATGCAGAAATATTTGTCTTGGATTATTTTGTGGGCAAATTTATACTTCTTTCATGTTTGAGCTATTTTGCCTTTGTGGATCTGTTGGTTACAACAATTTAGCCTACTGCCACTAGTATAAACTTAAGTTGTGCAAAGAGACAAAAAACAGACTACTTGGAAAGTGACACTGAATGTACAATGTTACATTAGTATCTGTACTGAGGAGGTTTGCAATGGAATAGTTACCCTTATCAGGGAATTGTAATCAGCATTGTTACTACAGCATTGTTAACATATCACATTATTATAGCATATCAGCATTGTTATTACATGAGGGAAGAACTTAATTGATTTTGCTGTGCTCATGGAAGTGGAGATGAAGGGGTAGGTGTGGGTGGTGGTAGGAATGTAGCAGTTCTAATGGGGCAAGGATGAGTCTTGAATGTGTCTTCAGGAGGATCTGGACAATGGGCAGACATGGCAAAAACCAAAGGAGGGTCACTGAGTATGTTTATCTTCTCTGTTATACCAATGAGCTGAGGATTGCAGGCCTGCCATAGACAGTAACAGAAACTTATTAGATCAATAGCACTCTGATTTTTTTAAGCTAAGACAATAAAGATTTTTATTAAGTACTCTAAGTGGCATTTAATAATCTTCAAATTCAGTTCATTAAAATCTAGCTACAATCAATGCAACTTAACAGTAGTTCACTCTTACACAATTCATGAGTTAGGTTAAAATTCCCATCAACTTACATTAGGACTTTAAGATACCAGCTTAGCTCTTGTGGGAGCGCTACCTCAGCTCTGATCACTGGTGAGCACACCAACTGTTAATGAAAACAGGTTGTTAGTGTGAGGCAGAGAGGATTCTTGGCTGATGCTACAGGCCATGAAATCACATCGTGAATAATAAATCTAGGCCCAAATTTTGCTGAGAAAAATAGGTGAAGTCATATTAACTTTGGACAAGTCAAATAAGTAAAAGTGAGGTGCATCTAGGTGTGTGCAATAAATGGTGTTGGTCAAGTAATTTGCCAAACATTTGGTAATTTATTTTAAAAATTAAATTTATTTATTTATTTTCTTACGTCATTGTTCGTTTTTATAGTATTTGATTTTTCCCCTCAGTGTAGTCCCTGTAGTTCTCCTACTACCATAGCATCCGTGATCCATCACCAGTCTCTGTGTTCTTCCGTCTAATTTTGACCCCTTGCTTTCCCCCTCCCTTACTATGTGCCTCTGATCTATGGTCAGCTTGCAAGTTTTGTCTTTTTTTCTGACCTTTTGTTTGGTTTCTCTGTATTCCACATATAAGTGAAACCATCTGCTATTTCTCTTTTTCCTTCTGACTTATTTAGTGTAGCCTAATCCCTTCCATCTCCATCCATGTTGCCTCACATTTGGTAATTTTTAATTTTTTTAAAGATTTATTTATTTTTGCATACAAGTTGGGGTGCAGGCCAGAGGTGTGGGGTGGTGAGTGGGCTCACCAGAGACAGAGTGGGGAGCAGAACAGGCAGATCGACTGAAGTACACTGCTGAGGGGAGCAGTGGGCGAGGCAGGAGAGGTCTGCTGCACCATGTGGGAATCTCCCTGGCTGAGCATAGAACCCTTCAGGCATCAAACACATCAGGCATCGAATTCGCCGGGCATAGAACTCACGTGCTGGAATCGCCAGCCGCTCCACAGAGCCACGCTTAACCCGTTGCGCCACCAGGGAGGCCCACATTTGGTAATTTAAAGCTGAGAAATCTACCTATAACCTCACTGTATTTGTACTTGTGTTCTCTATTTTTTGTGTCTCCTTATCCTAGTAGTATTTTTTTAAAAAATTTTATTTATTTCTGCATACAAGAACTGGGGTGCAGGACAGAGGTGTGGGGGGTGAGAGGATTCACCAGAGACAGAGTGGGGAGCAGAACAGGTAGATCAACTGAAATACACTGCTGAGGGCAGCAGCGGGCGAGGCAGTAGAGGTCTGTGGCATCATGTGGGACTCTCCCTGGCTAGGGATCGAACTCTTGCTGCAGTGGCTGCAGATAGCTTCATAGGCTGAGACCTAACCCTTTGGGCCACTAGGGAGGCCCCCTAGTAGTATTTTTTTTTTAATTAAAAATGGTCGCTTAGTCTCAGCTGGACCTAGAGAAACTTGTTAAAAAGTAAGCCAAGATAGGTAAGGAGAGCAAAATACTGTGAGGAAGTTATGATGATGACAGTGGTCATCTCCCTTAGAGGGCAAGGGGGCTGGGATAAAGGGAGCTGGGGATAAAAATTGGGATAGGGTTCAGGATGGAGATGATTGGTTCTCCTTTTTCCCTGTTATTTTCCCTCACAAAATTTCCTCTGTGTGTGTACATGTATGGTGGTTTGTTAACTTTTTATTGGAAGAGTAAAATAAACTTTTATTTTTTTAAATAATTTTAAACTTATAATAAGGTTGCCAGAATAAGAATAGAACATAGAACACCCATATATACTCTTTTTCCATTTCACCTATTACTAATGTTCCCTCCATATTTGATTGTATATTTATGAATGCTTGTGTACTCTCCGACACATACATACACACGTACACATTTTTCCTGAACAATTTGAAGGAAGGTTGTACACATATGACCCTTTATCTCTAAACACCTCATTGTGTATTTCCTAAGAATAAGCATGCTGTTTTAAGTACAATATAGTTTTCATTGTCACTATATTTGACATTGATACAATATATCAGTATATCAATATACAGTATATCTAATCTATCTATCTTCTATGTTTTATTTTATTTTTTTGTTGACCCAATAATATCCTTTATATAATTTTGATTCCTACAGTATTGGATCCACTCTAGGATTAGGCATTGCATTTAGTTGTTATTTTTTTTAAAGTCTCCTGAAATATGGAACATTTCTATAGTTTATCTTTGAAGACATTGGTATTTTTGAAAAATTGAGTCCCTTAAAAAATAAAATATTCTTCATTTTGGGTTTGTCTGATGTTTCCTGATGGATAGATTCAGGTTACACATTTCAGGTATAATTTTGAGATGGAACTACATCTGCAGATATACAGCCCATCTGCCTCTCATTGGTGATGATAATTTTGCTCACACACCTTTAAGGAGACCCTTTTAGACCGTACTGATGTTCTGCTTCTTATCAGTATTCCCCTCTGAATTTAACAACCATTGATGATTCTTATTTGAACCAGTCTTTGCCCTGGTGGTTGCAAAATGACTATTTCCCAACATCCTCATTCCCCACATCTACCAGGCAGCATTTGGCATTCCCTTGATTTTGATTCTGTTGTAAGAGCAACTTTCTACAAAGAACTCAGAAAGAACTGATTCCCATGATATAAATTTGAATTCTATTTATGTACATAGGAATTGCAAGTTTTACCCTTATATCTGAAAACTTACTAAAATAAGAAGCGATAGAAAAGTTTTTCTCAGTCTTGGCTGAAAAATATGTTCTGTTTAACTAGGATGAAGATTGTGAGTTGGAGGTCTTTAGTGCTTATTAAATCAGCAAGTAAGTAGGAAAACAAATATTTGACTGTCCTAGACAGAAGAGCTAGTTCCTTGAAGAAGACCGTCCCTTTTGCATCAAACACCCATTTCTTACTGAAAAAGGAGAAAACCTCTCTCTCTCTCTGTGTGCGTGCACGTGCACTTGTGCCACATCACGGATATTACGTGGTTTGACTTTAATCACTTTCTCTTCTTGGCTGTTGGCAAACAGTGTGGACTAGAAGGTCAGTCTCTCATGTAGAAGAGCAGAGTGATTAGACAGCAAAACTGTTAATTAAAATGCTAAGACTGCAGCAGGGCAGTCTCACTGATAATCTGTGTGAAGGCAGTAAAATTGTGAAAAGCTGGGGAGAAAACATGTGGAATATTTGTTGGTGCCAAAATCTCTAATGCCCCGAAGAGAAAAAAAAAAAAAACACAAAAAACCCACTTGTCAACCCCAAACAGGATTTAAACTTTAAGGAGAGACACTGAGTAAATTCTAGTTTAAGCTTTGAACAAGATCTAAGATTAGATTAAGCAGTGAATGATTACTGTTAAAGGTAGTAACAAGGTGTATGTATTTCTTTAAATCTCGCTCTAAATGCTGTAATCAATTTTTATCTATAATAATTTGAAGTGCATTGTTGTGCTTTCTTAACTTAATAAAGTATTCTATTTCTGTAAAAAAAGCACAGGAGCACTGAAAAGAATGTTAACTTCTCTTTCTCCTGTGGGAGACTTTTGTTCCAATATACAGTCATAGTCTAAGGTCAAGTCTGCCCCTGGAGCAACCAGTTCAAGTTAAAGTTATGGTTATAAGGGGGAGGAGTCCATAAATACAAACTCCCAAACTTAAACCTGTGAAAGCAGCAGGTAATCACGTTCTTTGGAGGAGTGAGAGACAATGAGAAGGCTGCAAAGGTTCCAGACTCCAGGGTGGTAGGAGCCCTGCCTTGGCCTCCTGATAGACAGATGGGGCTCTGATGTCAGGGAGATGACTTTTGACTTAAACATCAATTGACAAGCTGGGGAGGCCTTGAATATACCAGAGTCATTTAAAGTTTTTTTTTAATTATTTAACTTACTTTTTACTAATTGTTAGGTTTTTTTTTTTTTTGTTTTCATGTTATATTTATTGAGGTAATGTTGATTTACAACACTGTGTTTGTCTTAGGACTGTAGATTCACACCTCTCCAAATGTGTGTTATTACACCATACCCACCAATAAAGCACCAGTAATTTTCTACCATAGATCATTAAGCACCTCTTCCCTTTGCTCCCATCCCTCCACCGTCCCCTTCTGGTAGCCTGAGTTCTGCTGTTAGATTTCAAGGGTTTCTTTTAGTTTGCTTTTGTGTATTCCTTTGATCTGTTTTTTATATTCTTCATATGAGTGAAACCACCCAGTATTTGTCTTTCTCCTTCTGACTTATTTCGTTTGGCATAATCTCCTCAAGTTCCATCCAACTTGTCACAAATGGCAAGATTTATCTTCTATTTTTTTATACCTGGGTAGCATTCTATTGTGTATATAAACCATATCTTCCTTTTTTTTAGATTTTTAAAAATTTATTTATGCATACAAATGGGTGCAAGCCAGAGATGTGGGGCAGTGAGAGGATTCACCGGACACAGAGTAGGGGGGCAGAACAGGCAGATAGACTGAAGTACACTGCTGAGGGGAGCAGCAAGCGAGGCAGGAGAGGTCTGCTGTGCCATGTGGGAATTTCCCTGGTCAGGGATCGGGGATCGAACTCGCACTGCAGTGGCTACAAATAGCAAATAGCTCCATAGGCTGAGACTTAACCTGTTGTACCACCAGGGAGGCCCTAAACCATGTCTTCTTTACCCATTCATTGTTGTTGGCACTTCAGTTGTTTCCATAGCTTGGCTATTTCAAACAGTGCTACAATGAACTTAGGAGTGCATATACTCCTTCAAATTTGTGTTTTTGCATTCTTCTGGTATATACTTAGGAGGGATAGCTGGATCATATGATAGATCTATTTTTAATGTTTTGAGAAACCTTCATGTTACTTTCCATAGAGGCTGGACTAGTCTACATTTCCACTGTGAAGTAAAGTTTCTTTTTCCCCATACCTTTGCCAACATTTTTCAACACATCATGGATGTTAGGTGGTATCTCACTGTGGTCTTGATTTGTGTCTCCCTGGTGATACGTGACAATGAGCATTTTTTTTTTCATGTGCCTATTGGCCATCTGTATGTCTTCACTGGAGAATTGTCTATTTACCTTTTCTCATTTTTGATTGATTTATTTGTTTTCTTTTTAGTGAGTTGTATGCATTCATTGTAGATCTTAGATATTAGCCCCTCATCAGGTGTTTGATATGCAAGTATTTTCTCCCATTTGGTAGGATGTTTTGTTTTAATGATAGTTTACTTCACTATGCAGAAGTTTTTTAGTTTGATGAAGTCTCATTTGTTTATTTTTGCCCTGATTTTTCTGCTGTTATATTCAAGTTCCCAAAAGTATCCCTGAAACCAATGTTGTGGAGTGATTTGCCTGTTCAGTTTATCTTGTGGTTTCTGGTCTCACATCCAAGCCTTTGATCCATTTTGAATTACTTTTTGTAGATTGTGTGAAATAGTGGTCTAGTTTCATTCTTTTGTGTGTGACTGTCTAGTTTTACCTATACCATTTGTTGAAAATGCTTTCCTTTCTCCATCATAAATTCTTGACTCCTCTGTTTTAAATGAACTGTTCATGTAAGTGGATTTTATTTCTGGGACCTGAATTCTAGTCCACTGATCTGTATGTCTATTTTTATTCTAACACTGTACTGTTTTGATTATTATTGTTTTGTAGTATAATTTGAAATCTGGGAGCATAATTCCTCCATTCCTTTTTTTTTTTCTTCCTCAGAATTGCTTTGGTTGTTTGGTGTCTTTTGTGATTCTGTGTAAATTTCAGTAATGTTTGCTGTAGTTCCTTGAAGAAAACTACTGGAATCTTGATAGGGGTTGCATTAGTTTGTATATTGCTTTGGGCAAGGTGGCTTTTTTGACAAAGTTAATTCTTCCAAATCATGAACATGGAATAACAGTCCGTTTCCTGTGTCATCTTTTATTTCTTTTAACAATGTCTTACAGTTTTCATTGTACAGATCTCTGACCTATTTTGTTAAGTTTATTCCCAAGTACTTAATTCTTTTTTGATGCAGTTGTAAATGGGATTGTTTTCTTGATTTCTTGATTTTCTAGTTTTTTGTGCACATAATGGAATGCAATAGACTTTTATATATTGCTATTTATAGCCTGCTACTTTAGTGTATTGACTTACTATTTATAATAGTTTTTAGTGGAGTCTTAGGAGTTTTCTGTGAATATTATCATGTCATCTGCAAATAATTACTCTTGCCTAATTGCTTTGGCTAATACTATGCCGAATAGTAGTGGTGAGAGTGCGCATCATTGTCTTGTACCTGATCTTAGAGGAAAGGCTTTCAATTTTTCACCATCGAGTATATTAGCTGTGACTTTGTCGTATACAGTTTTTATTATGTTGAGTTACGTTCCTTCTAAGTGGATGTTGGATCTTGGCAAATGCTTTCTCTGCATTTATTGAGGTGACTATGATTTTTATCTTTTCTTTTGAAGATGTGGTTAATGACATTAATTGTTTTGTGTTGTCAAACCACTCTTCGATTGCTGCAATAAATACCACTTGGTCATAGGTATGATCCTTTTAATGTAGTGTTGAATTTCATTTGATAAGATTTTGTTGAGGATTTTTGCATTTATATTCATCAGGGATATTTGGCCTCTGTTCTTAATGCATTCTGTTCACAGTGCTGGACCAATCTCTGCCACTTCCCAAACTCCTTTGGCCGTGTTCCTGGCTTTGTTGATGCTACACATTCTTTTTTTTTAAAGAGTTATTTATTTTTGCATACAAGCTGGGGTGCAGGCCAGAGGTGTGGGCTGGTGAGAGGGTTCACCAGAGACAGAGTGGGGAGCAAAACAGGCAGATCGACTAATGTACACTGCTGAGGGGAGCAGTGGGTGAAGCAGGAGAGGTCTGCTGTGCCATGTGGGAATCTCCCAGGCCTGGCATGATACTAGCATCGCAGCTGACAGCTCCACAGAGCTGTGCTTATTAACCTGTTGCGCCACCAGGGAGGCCCTATGCTACACATTCTTAACTACAAGGGACTGGGACCCTGTTAAGAAAGTATTTTCCCCTAAGCATTAGAAAAAGGTAAAGGGATTTTCGGAAGAGATGCCTTGGAAACTGTGGCTATAGATTGCAAAGTGTGGAGGCAAAAGCTAATTAGGAGGGAGGATAAAAGTGTACGAGCAAGGCACTGACAATAACAGTATTGGGTTTGAATCACAGCCTACTATTACTTCCAAGCTATGTGACATGGATATTAGTTACCAAAACTCTCCAAACATCAATTTTGTCATTCCCATGGTAAAGTTAAAGGTACTTACCTCTTGATGTTTTGATGAGTCAATTTAATAATTTCCATTTAATAATTTATATAAATCTCCTGGTACAGTTTGAAACCCTGTAAGTATTAAACAGGTGGTAATCAGTCTTAATAGCTATCATTGTTATGCTGAAATGATTATGCCTGACTTTGAAATTCTTTTTCAATCTATCTATAGCCTACTTATTTATCTTCTTTCATGCCATTCCTTCTTTTCTTCCTTTCTGCAGTATATGTTTATCACGAACACGCACCCTGCACCCATTTCTTTTCCTTACTCTCACTCTTACTAATGTTTCTGAATGAAATGTACCTTCATTTTATCCCCTAGGGTACAACTTAAATTCTATTTCCTCCCTGCAGCCCTTTATAGCTATTTCTTCTTGCATCTGGCTCTTCTCTTCTCTTAATCATTATTGTGATTGCTGTTTGTGTCACAGAGTTTAGTGCTGGATTATATAGAGAACTTTCTGTGATGATGAAATGCCCTATTGTGTGCTGTCCAGTATAGTGGCCACTAGCCATTTGTGCCTTTGAGCATTTTAAATGTGGCTAGTGTGACTGAAAAACATCAATTTCTTATTTAGCTTAATTTTAATTAATTAAACTTTAAGTTTGAATGACCACCTGGGCCCAATATATCAATCATTTACTCTGACAAGAGCTCTTGTGAGAGATGATACTTATATATTCCCACTGGTTTCCTGAGGTCAAACCTATGTCTTTCTTCTTCACCTGGGTGTTCTTATGGTGTCCCCTCTGCCCATGGGAAGGACTTAGGGATAGTGGGGCAGTACACGGTAGAGAGGGTTGGTATGAGTTAGACTGTGTCAGGGTGAATGGGACCAAGTTCAATGTTTCCCGTGTGTTTATGCATAAGTCTGTAGGTCTGGCTAAACTGTTAACCAGAATTTACAGGAGTCCTGCCCTGGTGACTGGCAGGCCTTGCAGCTGCACATGGGAAGTGGAGTATCTTTGGGAGCCCTTGAGTCATTGTGGCTGATCTGTGGATCTGACCTGTGGAGAGATTCCTGGAGTCGGTGCTGTGGCATCCTTGCTGGAACCAGGCCTCTGTTTGACCCTTCTTTCTTTATATAATGCTTCTTAGACAATTCTTACCCTGTCACTCAGCTCTGACACATGATTTCACTTTCTTCAGAGCTGCCTCAGACTTTTCCCTATCTTGGGCCTATTTTTCTGTGTTCCTCAATGGTTCATGAACTTTTAGAGATTATAACCCTTCCTAAAAACTGATGAAAGTTTGGACACTCTCTGAGAAAAATGCACATGGTCATATTTACGTACAACTTTGCATACTATTTTATCAGTGTTCTAAGTTCCTTAAAATGAAGGCTTATATCTGGGGTCCTTGTTAAGACTACGGTCTTTAATCTCATCTTAGAATTATCTATGTTATTCCTTCCCCTCTCAGCACTAACTCAGCTCTAACCAACTGTATTTTCTGGGTAATCTTTTGGTGACTGTTTCAGGACTCTAGTTACCTTAATAACAGGAACACGCACTCCAAATAACTATGAGGAGTTTTGCAGTCACTATAAATATCTATCCCCAATTGGTAGGTTAATAGATAGGCATTATGGCTTAGAAATCCTTTCTACGCCTTGCAAAATAATTTTTAGAGCCTGGTTATATCTACATGAATAATAAAATTAATAAAATAGCGTCACTGACTCTAGACAGAGTGCTCACCCCACCTCCACTCCATTTCCAGTTAGACGTTTCCAACTCTGGATCTGTCATGTAATATCATTTATATCCTCAACTGAACCTTGAACTTGCACTTTACTAACTCAGTTGGGTTTCTTCTGATCTGACCTGATCCTCATAAACAAAAGTTTAGTGTTAGTAGACATGTTGAGACCATTTCTTACAGAGGACCAGGGAGGGAAGCCACTCGTCCAAAGTCCCACAGCTGGTGGATGACAAGCAAGGCTACCAAGTTGACATATATTCCAATTCAGCTCTCAATTTCCCTCTGCACTGTGGCTGATTTGTCCTTGAGTTTTGGATAAAAAGACTTAGGAGGTAAAACATGTATCATATGTGTAAGGGTACCTCATTGCATGCTTTGGATGTAGTCTTGCAAATTTGATAATAAAGTGAATTTCAGTAAACTATATATCTTATCATGTCTTTCAAATATTAAAGATGTATTCTTCCTGTCAAAGCTTTCAGCCTTGGGTATATACTTGGATATAACAGAAAAAATCCACATGCTTAGAGGGAAAGCGTTTTCTTATGAAATATTAAAATAATGTTCAGAATAAACCAACAAATATTAAAGTATGAGACAACAATCTTTTTGTATGTAGGAAAACATAGCTTGTCTATTTCTTTAAATCTAATATGTATTTTTCTCTATCCACAGGTAAAATAATCCTTTTGAAAACTCAAATTTTCATTTCTTCTTTCTGAAGGGTTTATCTTACATTATCACTATTGTTTATTTAACAGTCCGGATTAGCTTGCTGCAATGTTTGCTTAGAGTCTTGTGTAAATTCTTTATCATTAAAAGTCTGTTTCCCTGATAGCATTATTAAGATTTATTATTTCTTTAAGTATGACTTTTCTGTAGCGGGGCTTCAGTAAATGGAATAGACAAAAAAGAAGAAATTGTTTTGGTTTTTACTAGTTATAGGATAGTCTATTTTATAATCTAATAAAAAAAACTCTAAGGAGGATGAGATAACGTCAAGTTTGGGATGCTTTAGAAAGCTTGATGCCAGTTTTCTGCCCTCAGTTACTCACATTGATCACTTTTTTTTTCACCAACACAGTCGTTGTAACTGCCTTAGCTGAGTCCCAGGGCAGCACATTTTGTACTATAGCTAATTTCAGGAGAAGGTAAGAGTTTAAACAAATGAGCTGCAGAGATAGTGCTCAAAGTTTATATTAATTAATTATTTCAGCCTACCCCTACTAAACTTTAACTAGAGCAGCTAATAGGAAACAAACGGATGGGGTTTGAATTTCATCTCCTTTTGTTTTCCTTGCTCACGCTCTGGAAAAGGGGCTAATGAGCAGTGAAATGACCAGGCGTGAGAAGCCAGAGAAGAGGGCCTGCCTGTGGAGGCTGCCGACTATGTAATCAGCTCCTGAATTATCACAATGAGTCTCCACGGTTTTATGAAGGTGTCTGAAATATACAGGATCCAAAGTGAAGGTGACCAAGAAGAAGAAAAGATGGGTGTCCATTTAGAAGAAGAAAAGATGTCTACTTTGTGGCTGGATTGGATCTCTACTCCCAAAGAGGCTCTTTAGAGAGAGAATAATAAAAGGCAAATAAATGTTGGTGTGCGAAGTATAGCAAACTTGAAGGTGTTTACAGTGCAGATGCTGACATTGTTTACCCTAATAGCAAGCTGTTGTCTAAGCATTGTTCAGAGGGCAATTAAAAAGTTCCTAGATGCACCAAAACTGATTATATTAAAATTTTATTTGAGGATAAAAAAATCAGAATTCATGATCCAATTGAAGATGTCTTCCTACCAGGGCAACAGGGATGCTGCTGGAAGAGATTCCAATTAAAGACTAGGACTTAGTTGCAACAGCAGAGACCTCAAAACAGCTTTCTTCTGACCCAACCCAGCTTTACTTTAATGAGGGAAGGAAAAAGTTCACATTGTAACATTATTAAATAGAAATTAGAAGAAAGAACTGGTTATTCCTTTGGAAAAAAGACCACAGAAATGGTGTGGCCTGCCTGAAGAAGTTTCAGTAGTAGCCAGGCTAGGAAAATCAATGTTGAGAGGACTCTGAGAAGATGCTTTCTTTAGCCAGAGCTACATTCTTCAGGCATAACGAATGTGACATGTTTGCTCTTTGCCAAAAAATTCACCATGTCAATTTGGGTGTCTGAGCTGAGTAGATGCATCAGGACACTCAGCTCTTCATTCTGAGACTGCCACTGACTGGCTGTGTGACCTCAGAGAAGGCACTTTCCAGCCCTGAACATCAGTTTCCAAATTGCCATGAAGAGAAAGAAAACTTTCCGCTCTAATAAGGGTTAGCCCTGCTGTAATAATACTTTGGATTCAGAAAATGCTTCCTCCTTTTCCCCCCAAGTAATTTGGAAAATGCTGTCAGTCTTTAAAACTCCTCTGTAATTCATAGGTATAAGTTTCCTCTTACTGCAATTGGAAACGTGGAGAATCAATGAGTTGGAAGGCACAGTGACCTTGTCACCTTTCAGAGAAGGTTGGAGAACTGTGCTCCTGACTTTAACCCAGAATGGTTTAAAACATGAAAAAGAGTCTGATGAAATTTGATGTTTGGTGTTTTCCTTAATAACCACATCAAGTCAACTCAACCAAATGGATCTTTCTATTTTTTCATCTAGCCTCTTTGCATTTTTGTTCTTTGACCGAAGTTCATCAACAGTAGCTGTTGCTAAAGATACCAGGATGAGAGTGATGTTGTCTTTTACTGCCTGTCTACATTGGGGGAATGTGAGGTGAAGGCCTGAGGAGATATGAGGAGAACTCAGGCATCCCAAACTTTTTTTCTGGAAGGATCTCTTGACACCCACTTGCACATTCCCAACCAGGGCTGTCCCCAGTGTTTATGTAAAGAGATACACTGGGATGAGAAATTGAGGATTGAGTAACTGAGGAATTATCTTTGGCTGGCAACTCTCACCCATATTTCTTTGCCCCACTAATGGTGAGCTGTCATAAATCAGCATGCACTGTTCCAGTTCTCTGCCATGGTCCTCACAAGTGACCCCAGAAATTCATGGTGGCATCTTAAGTATGGTCACTGCACTGATATTTTATTCTTCCACCACCTTCTCTACAGCTCTGACTCATAGGATGCTACTCTTGTTGCTGTAGGCCTTGGTAAGTCTTTGGACATGCAGTTGAGGATGACTGAGTATCACCTCTGATTGTGGCCCATTACTCATGAACCAAACTTCTATACTTCCTTTTTCTCTTTCATCAGGTTAGGATGTACTCTAGAGGGGCTCTCCACATGTCAAGAGCCCTCATGTTTCAGTTTTCAGGCTCAAGCTGAAGTTCTCACCTCCATAGATTGTAGATATGGAGTCAAAATTGGCTGACTAACTCCTAATATGCGGGTCTATGATGCCCAAAGACAGAAGGAAAATCTTCATTTGGCTTACTTCTCCCCATGGAGTGAGATATTCCATTATGAGATGTAGGGAAAGAGAATATTTGGTCCCCAGTTCTGTGACCTTGTTACTCCTCCATAATTCAATCCAAGAGAATTTTCCTTTGTTATGAAGCTCTCAATTTTTTTCCTGCTTCCGATTCAGTGGTGTGGTATGTCCTTAAACTCTTCCTGCCTTCTAGGACTATATACTATGCTGACTGACCTGGCCTTAGGCCAGGTCTTGAGCTGTGAGCTTCTTTACTTCCTTTCTTTCCCACCAAAGCTTGCCTGTCCAGGGTGCCAGTCCATCAACAAATATTCTTTTGTGGAAAGTGATAAGCCATGTTAAACTGAAATGTTAAATAAGGGTAATGACTGTCCTACCTCTTCAATTGGCTGTTACTGATCAAATATAACCAGAGTTGGGAGCTAATACTCATCTTCTGGGTATTAGAAAGGAAGACCCAGGGCCTTGCCTTGGCCTGAAACTCAGATTACTTAAGAATAGATGAGGTCCCTGCCTGTCAAGACAGTCTACACTGTGGACCTTCCCTTACCTCTTCACCATCCTCCAGGGATCCTTATGCTTAGTTTTCTGAAAGGTACTTTTGCCTGATGACATTTTAGATAATAGACCATTCTCTGCTAAAGGAGATCAAATCTGGGACTTCATTCAGTAAGCAGCAGAGGAGTTGAAGGTGGATATAATAGAGTTAAAAGGTGACCTATGGAAGTCATGGAAGGAAGTGAAACAGGTAAGCATACAAGTAGACACAGAAGAGAATATCGGAAATATTTGACCCTAGTTTTTTTTAGGGAAGTCTGGGTTATGGATGTAGAGTGGTTTAAGGAGAAATAAGGCATGTGAGTGAAGGGAATGGTAATGTGTAGGTTGAGATTAACATTCTTTTTGGAGGAACCAAGGTTAAGATCAGAAAAAAAGGACAAAGGTATTTCCCTGGAAACTGAATGCATACCCACAGTAGTTCAAGTTGAGCAGATGGAAGAAAGGATGACTGAATGAATGAATACTACTCTCTGAGCTTACACAGACTTGTTGGGTAAATCACAGTTATTAGTATAAATAGTTACAGTGGCAACAATATGTCCTAGTGATGGTTTTATTTTAAAAATTAACTTTAAAATCTATTTTAAAATGTTGTTCTAAATTCTATGTATGTTCTCTTTTGCATTCCTTTGAGAACTCTAGTCTGTTATTTACAGTGTTTATTACTTTTAAGCATATGGGAGTACATATGATGTCTGTCCAGATTTTTCTAGAGTTAGTAAACAGAATGAGAACAGAACTAATGGGATCATATTCTCTCTGCCATTGACCTTGTGCAGGTTCTCTAGGCCAGTAATGGTGGTTGGATTTTTGTCAGAATTGACTTCTTTTCAGCAGAAGCTGTGTCTCCCACCTACTAGCATTTGTAATCTTTCCTTACTATCTAGCCTGCTGTAAAATTACTAGTACAGTTTCCCCAGGCAATGACTTTGTGATTTTCTACTTTTTTATTGATCAATAAACAGTTTTAAACCAAAAAACCCCACAGTGAGAATAGAAACTTATTTGGTACTTGTAACTACCTGCCTTGGAGAAGAGAGAGGGATTGGGAAGATGAGAGCCTCAGGCTCTTGCTGCCTTCTGACACTAACACCACTAGATGAAAATAGAAAAATGCAGCCATAGGTTGATGAAACAATGTTTGACAATACTATGCTAAATAACTGATTGTTGACCATGAAATTAACCCATGGTTTCCATGACCCCTGGATACTTGAGTCACCCTCTGGTTACAGCTTTCCACCATCATGCTTGTTTTCCTTTGGCTTTGTTTTTGGTTAAATAGGATTTTTGAAATAATTTTAGAAAATAAAACAATAATTTTTAGTAAAACTAAATCAATAGCCAGCTAAAAATTACAGAAAATTTGTGATTTGAATTGACAACTGTCTGCACCGGCTCATTTGGGAAAGATTTCATCCCATGTGTGTTGATAGCATTTGTTTTATCCAAGGAATGTTTGGCCACAGGATGAAGTGAAAGTGTGTTGTTATTCATCATTATTTTGGTGGAAAAATGTTTTATTTTACTTTTATGATATGAAAGTTGAGGAAGAATTAATGTTTGATGTTCTTATCTTCCTTGTTGGCATCAACTGATGAATACCTCTTTGTCTGCATGATGCTCATGGCCTAGAAATGGCAGATTCATTGGTGATGTGGTGGGGTATTGAGAAAAAGGAAGGATCGAAGAGCTAATTTAATGTTCATTACATCTTCCGTAAGTTAAAATTGTGCCTTGATTTGAAACAGTGCATAAGCTCAAACAGAGGTCAAACAGTGCTCAAACAGAGGTCAGCTCAAACAGGGTGCTATACCCCTATAAGTCACTGTCAGTGGGCGCTCACCTGCATGCACAATTGCAAAACCACTCAGGCTCAGGGTCCAACAACAGGGTTTATTTAACAGACAAGAGATTGGTAAAAGGAAAGCGTTTCTAAGGTCACAAATGGCTGGCTACCTCACCTAGGTAGTGTTTACAGTGTCCAGAAGTCCCAAGCAAAGACCACTCGTGCAAGATGAGGTGACATTGCAGCAGCCCACCGCTGTAGTCTGAAGACTGGGCTGGATCATGGACTAGGCAAGCACAGACTCAACAGAACCAGGAGGTGGTGTCAGAAAACCAGAGGCTGTGGTCAGCTCTTTGAGACGCTGGGTCAAACCCAACAGTGCTCCTTGCAGGTGATATGTCAGAGGCAGGGCCAGAGGAAGGTGCAGTGGCTGGGTCTCTGCAAAGGTCTATGGAGGTCTAGGAGTCTGTGAAGTCTACCAAGGTCCGCAAAATCAGGTGAAACCCATGGAGGTTCATTGCTTGATAGATTTCTCTCCTCAGAGACTGGGAGCCAAATCCCTCTCTGAAAATGGTCCAAGGAATGTTTCCTGTTCAAAGGCAAGCTGCTGACTTCTTCGGAGGTGGCCCAATAAATTCTTCTCTCTTGGCAGGCTGGCTGCACACCTCTTTTTTTCTTCAGAGGCTGGCTGCAGACTCCCTCAAGCTAACTTTTGCTCTTCCTTATAGCTCCTTCAAGGTGCCCCTTCCTCACAAACTTGATTGGACTGTTTTCAGTCCTAAGTGTCTGTTTAGCACTATTTAGCACCAATCAGGTTGTTTTCTATTTTTCCAGTCTGAATAATTAACTAATGAAGTGGGTTTAAACCTGATTGGTCCATTTAATTTGCACCTGATTGGTTCATTTTAAAAATAAATTTATTTATTTTTAACTAAGGTAATATTGGGGTACCACCACAGGTATTACCACCATAGTGCACCAACTAACCCATATTCCACCACCACAGACCACTGTGCTTTCTTCCCTCTTTTGTTCTTACCCCTCCTCTATCTATTCACTCCCTTGATGCTTCACTTCTGCAGTCAACTATCAAGGGTTAGTTTTTCATTTTGTACTTATTTGATTATTAATTTAGTTACTTTATATTCTACATATTAGTGACACCACCCAGCATTATATTTCTTCTTCTGACTTGTTTCACTGAGCATTATCCCTTCAAGCTCCATCCATGTTGTTAGAAATGGCATGAATTTATCTTTTTTTGATTGCTGAGTGGTATTCCATTGTGTATATATACCGCATCTTCTTTTTCCACTTATCTGGTAGGTTGTTTCCATAGCTTAGCTATAGTACTCTGATGAACATAAGGGTGCAATTTCCCTTTCTAATTAGTGTTTTTCAATTTTTTGGATAGATGCCTAAGAGTGGAATAACTGGGTTGAATGGCAGATACATGTTTAATGTATTGAGACACCTCCATACTGCTTTCCATAGAGGCTGGACCAGTTGGCATTCCCACCATCAATATAGAAGTGCTCATTTTTCTGTACATCCTCACCAGCACTTGTTGTTTCTGGTCTTTTCAATATCAGTCTAGAGCCAGATATAAAAGGGGAAAAGCCCAGTTTGGCCTGCACTGAGGTCAGGGCAGGCTGGTGGACCTGTTGGCTCCAGGGAGCTATGGCCAGAGCTGATCTTGCTGGGGCTGGGGGAGGGGGAATGTTCGCACGCAGTGGGCTGGGGTTGGTGTGACCCAGCCCCAACAAAACCACCTTTCCCTGTGGTCCCCAGAGGCTGCAGGGATCCAGTAACCTATTCACCGAGCATTGAATCACAGACATTGGGTCTTGGAAGGGCCTTGGGCACCTTTACTTCAGTCTGCTCATTTTACACATAAGGACACAGATGCAGAATAGCTCATGATTGTCTGAAGTCACATAGTGAATCAGTGGCAGCGCCCTCCTAATCTGGATCTCAGTCATGGGTAAAGAGTGATCATAACCCTTGATTGCCTTTTACAGCAACCACAGGAAAGAGATCTGTTCCAGTTATAGATGGTCTCCTCAGGCTGCCTGATCCCTTGGAATCCAGCAGGGCCTTTCCCAAAGCATTGACAGGAAATTTGGGGATGCAGCGGGGAGTAAGTTTCACTGCCACAAGGCCCTTATCCCACTCTCCATACCAGGAAGCTTGTTCAGCACCCATGTGCTCCCACCCAGCAGACTAGGAGTGGTGAGGCATATGAGGCCTTTCACTCAGCCAAACCTATGAAAACTCTGTCCTTTTCAAAATGTCTCAGAAAGCCAAAATAACTCATATTTCCCATGTAATGTTAGAGCAGATTTATACCCCTTTAAGAACACATGTAGTGTAAAAAGATGAAGGGAGAGAGGACCACGAGTTTTACATATGGTACGAAGGTAATCCTAGCCCAGTTGGCTTCTTGCTGGAGAGTGCCTGCAGGGTATAATTAGAATAGAGATAGCCATCCCAACAGATCTATACTTGAGCAAATTGTGGCTAAGACAAAATTGGAACCGAGGCTAAATTTATCAATAACGGGGTTTAAAAAAAGGAAAAGAAGACAAATGAAGTTGAAATTTCTCCTTGTTTATTTTAATGTGCAGAACGTTTTCTAGCTGATTTATGCCATGGCTTCAGTGTATTTTTCATTTTTTATTTATTTTGCAGTTAATTGGATTTCCAGGCTTTGCAGCCAGTCACTGCAATTGATCCCTGAAAAGATGGATTTATTGCTTAGACAGGCAGAATTCTGACAATCTTCAGAGGATGGAAAATAAAAGAAAACAGCCCATACTCACAACAGTGCGGGTCAGCATCAGGTCAGACCAGCAAGATACGTTACAGCTGGCAGCTTTATGCCAGAACTTCAGGACAAGTAATTTCTTGCTCAAAGGGTATCACCAGGACCCAGTGGAATATTTTGAGGGTATTGTTAGTGATCCATGCGTGAGAGGACATGCTAGCTCAGGACAGTCAAATATGTACCCCTAGCCAATCACATACAATGCCCTGCTTCTAGTTATCCTTCCTACATTTCTCCCATGCAACCACCTTCAGTCAAGGGTTATCTGAAACACTCTCATTTTCCATTATTATCAAGATTTACTACACTTTTGTCTGACTTTGTGTCTCTGCCAAAACACAGGTGATAGTGGCTGGTTCCCTTACTCTCCCAATCTCTGGATAAACAGGCTTAGCTTGTTCTCATTCGATTGGTCTTTGTATTTTCCACAGACCTAAAAAAGAACATGAGCGGACGAGTCAGTGATGGGGAAAACAATGTTCTAGGATATGGAACAGTATGTGCAAAGGTCCAAAGACAAGAAAGAATAATGTGTGGGAAAGTGAGGGAGAGTCTGGCATGAGATATAGCTGGGGAGAATGTTTGTTGGGGTGTGGGGGTGAGGGCAGTGTTGGGATCTTTAGGGCATGTGAGCTATGTTTATAGTTTTGGTCTTTATCAAAACCAGAACCTCATTTGTGGCTGATGCTTGGGAGTTTTCCTCTTATTACTTTTTATTGTGATCCATCTCTTGTTCTTCCTATCTCCTATTCTTTATGTGAGCTTCCACTCCCTATATGAGGGCTCAGCTGCCCTCAGATATTGGATTTTCCTATTGGAATTATTTTTGTGAGGCAGGTACACAGGCAAAGATACTTTGTTATGTGAGTCCTGCTCCTTGCCAGGACCAGCTCCCCTGAACTTTGGGGCAAGGGTGAAATAAATCCTTGCTTATGTAAGTTCCTCCCTGAGTCTGCAACCAGCAAGTCCAGGGGGGAAAGGTCAACATGGCAGAGACTGAAAATTACCTCCCTAACAGTTCCCACTTGCTGCTACAGAGATAGAAAATGTGGTCAAATAGATTAGAGCTGTTTGCTAGTCTCTTTATAACTCAGAAATAGGCTGTTGTCCCAGGTGGGATATATGCAACTTCTGGGACATGCACTTAAACAATCAGCAGCATCTTTCCCTCCTGGCCCCACCCCGGGACTGCAGTGTAGAGGTGTACTGGGGAGCCATTTTGGACTATGTTTTTGTCAGGAATAGCAGAGCAGCCAGAAGGAGTGCTGTGACGAATGGGGACTGATTACATCTGGGAAGTTAGGTGAGAGAAATCTATTTTTATGTTATTCATATCAACTGTTATTTCAATCTCTGCAACCATAGATGATAGATATAGCTTCATTCAGCTTTCTCAAAGTGTGACCTGGAACCCCTTGGGTGCGGTGGGGTGTTTCTCTGAGACTCATTTATGAGACTCACAAGGTCCAAATTATTTTCATAACAACACTGAAACTTGCTTTTTTTTTTTAACTTTCATTTTCTCATGGGTACATGGGTGAGTTTTCCAGAGGCTACATGATGAGTGATGAGTGATAGCTCTACAGAATGACATCATGCAGACACTGAGTCATGAATATAGCTGTCTTCTGTTAAACCAGATATTAAAGAGTTACCAAAATTGAAAAACAATGTCATTCTTGTCAATAAAAGCTGTTTTCAAAATATAGTTGAAAATAAAATATAGTCACATGTTTATTGTTATTTTTAAAGCAATTAATGAAGAAATACTAAAATTTTACTCCATTTTACTTTATTTATTTATTTTTAAATATATATTTATTATTATTTGTATCTTTTACATTATAGTATATTCCCCGATTTTACTTTTTTACTGGTAAATAAGAACAGCTGTAACCTACATATAAAAAAACACTTTGGTCTGTCAATAAATTTTAAGAGTATAAAGAAGTATAGAAGGTTTGAGATCTATTATCCCACCTAATCGAGGCAGTAGATCTGTTGATCGGTTGATCAACACTAACTAAATCTAGGTCCACGTACCTGTTGTCGTCTGGATCAGCTGAGGTGTCCACTAGTCCTTCCTCTTTCTGCATTCCGATTTCCTCTCCTCCTTCATCCTTTGGTGCCCCAGGAATTGACTTCAGTTTACATAAAAGCCACTGGGTATTTCTTCCCTTCTCCATCCTTCATTGATTCCATGCACTCAACAATGAAGCCCCTATGGGCTAGGGACTATATGTGCTATGGAGGGTTACGGATGATGAGAACAAGGTTGCAATGTTGGTTTGACTCACAGCCTAGCAGTGGGGAGCAGCTGTGAATACATAGCAGCAGCCCAGGCTCTCACCAGCACGATAGTAGGTTATGCAGGGCAAGGAAGTGATGCAGAGAAGGGAAGGATCAGCTCCTGTGGGGGGAAGTGAGAACAGTGGGTTAGGAAGGCATTAAGACAGAGATGACTTTGAAGGTAACTAAAAAATAAATATAAATTAGAAAGTTTACAGCAAGGAGTGCAAGAAGAAGATAGGGTACCCAGGCAGAGGAAACCGCAGAAACAAAGGCATTGTAACTCCACAGGGCAGGGTGGTTTTGGAAAAAGTCTAAGGGCTCATTGTGGGATAAGAAGATTGAAAGTGGTCAGGATCCATTAAGTAATGACTTAGATATTTTGTTTTTTGGTCTTAAGGAAGTAGGGAATCAGGAATAATTTTAAGCAAAGTGATGTGATCATATTCAATTTTAGAACTATAGCAAAGATCCTTCAACTTGATTAAGGGGTTTCACTGGCTTCCAAGAGATGCTGCTATGCTTGGGTAGGCCTAGTGGGTCGGGCCTGCAGTCCATTCGCAGTCTTTATTTTTCGGGGTGGGGAGAGAGGAGGACAAATGATTCTGAGTACAAAGGACAAAGTATCTGTCCTTTTGGTTCATTTGTCCACATGAAACCCTGGCATTTGTGTCTAAACTCTAGGGAGAAAGGGGTTATAAAATAATTGGAAAGAAATATTTTAACCTTGAATCATGACTACTTAGAAGTTATAACTAATTATAACTTTATAAATTTGTAACTAGTTATATTTTCCAGCTCTTATGTCCTAGGCTCCTTTTATATATGCTTTAGTTATTGATGCATGTAATTCTCACAGTAACCCCTTCTGGTAGGTCCTGTGTTATTGCACTATTTATGAATAGGGTATTGAGGCATAGAGAGTTTATGGGATTAAATATTGTAACTGGGACCCCAAGGCTGCACATTTTTTCTCCTGAAGTTTTTTTTAATACACAATACAGTATTAACAGTAGACACAATGTTTTACAGTTGATCTCTAGAACTTACTCACCTTGCATAACTGAAATTATGCCTGTTGGTTAACAACTCATCATTTCTCCCTGCTCCCAACCACTGGCAACTGCCATCCCACTTTCTAACTCTATGAGTTGCACTTTTGACTGTATTGCCTTCTGTTTGGGAGCAGATGACTCCATACAATAGGATGGGGTCCTGCAAGGAAGTGCATTCCTGTACTAACTTTTCTCTTCTCACCAAGTTCAGGGTGATTGGGGATCTCATAAGTTAGGAACCTACCAAGAGCATCAGCATCACCTGGGAACTTGTTAGAAAGGAAAATTCCGGGACCCTGCCCTGGACCTCCTGAATCAGAAATTGTGGAGTTGGGGCCTGGCAAAATGTTTTTAATGATCCCTCTGGGTGATTCTGATGGTTAGGGTAGTTCGAGAACTACTGGATTAAACCGAAATCTTAGGGTAGGAGGGGTAGGTGGAAGAGAGATGGAGAACAGGTTGAAGAGAAAGACTGGATGTCCACAACCCATTCCTGAGGTTGTTGCTATCACCAGAGTAAGAAATCAGAGCCTGAATCCAGATTCTTGACCTGAGCTGCACTTTAGAATTATCTGGAGAGTCTTTAAAACCAGTGCAGTGGCTTTGCCCTGAACCTACTAGATCAGAATCTCTGGGGGATAGAACCCTAGCATCCATTTTTTTTAAATAGATTTTTAAAAATTTATATATGCACACAAGAACTGGAGTGCAGGCTAGAGGTGCAAGGGGTGAGAGGATTCACCGGAGACAGAGTGGGGAGCAGAGCAGATGGATCTATTGAAATACACTGCTGAGGGGAGCAGTGGGTGAGACAGGAGAGGTCTGCTGCGCCATGTGGATTAGCTCCCTAGCCGGGATTGAACTTGTGCTGCAGTGGGGGATAGCTTCATAGTGCTGAGACTTAACCTGTTGCACCACCAGGGAGGCCCCATTGGCATCCATTTTTAAAGAAAAATTTCCCCAGGCGGTATTAATGTGCAGTCAGTGTTGAGATTTTCAACCCAACTCATCAAATTTACTGGAGGGCTATTAAACAGAAGCTATTGAACCCCATTCCCAGTTTTTGACTTAGTAGGTCTGGGCTAGAATCTGAAAATCTGCATTTCTACCATGCTTCAGATGATGTTGAAGTTTCTGGTCCAGGGATGACACTTTGGGAACCACTGCCTTAAATTATCACCAATAGCCCTAGTAGGCTAATCAGATAGGAGGAGTCTTTGGGAACCAAACCTAGAATAGGAGCTTAAGGGCCCCCTCCCTCTGCAACTAACTTGGTCAAACCAGTGTATCAATGACACAAGTCAGTGTATCAGTGTGTCTCAGATGTGATTTATTTGGTTGAAGGAGTGAAAAATTCTAGTTAATTACCTAGCTATTTTTTACCTGCCAGACATGTTTATTACTTATTTTTTACACTTAAAATTTGTCTCTCCCCAGAACAATGACAGCTTGAGATTTGATAAAGAAAGCTTAATTTTCAGGCATTTCTTAGTTTTTCCCCTTAAAAAAATTCTCCTGCATAGGAATTTAGAGAAGGCAAGTGCTCTGAGGGGAATGCTAAAGTTTGAGTTATCATTTGAGATCTGTAGTCAGAAATCAGGCTTTCAGAACCATCATGGTTATGGGGCATTCAGTATAATCCTCATTGCTCAAACAACTTCTGAAAATAGTCCAAGGCAGTTTAATTTTTATTTCCTCTATAGAGCTTGTCACCATTTATTAATCTTAATTTCCCTCAACATCGCACATCAGATGAGAGACCCATTTTTCTCCTCTGTTTCCATAACATTAATATTTAAATGGCGCAGTGTGACACTCATAAACAGCTACAGAGGAGAGGGGTGATATTTCTAGGGAGGGAAACCTATGCTAAATGCCACATCAAAACTTTATACTTAAAAGACACTCCAAACGAAGTCAAGAAACATGCAGGCGCACCTTGTAGTAAGGAATAGAAAGAGGCAGAGGCATTGACTGTGAAATAAATATCATTACATAAAATGAATAATTGTTTCAGAGACTTTTCTTATAAAAAATGAAAAAAGATTTGGGAAGTGGCTCTGCAGGTGGAGACGTTGGCAGAAGTCTTTCTACTTTGAACACTAACACAGTGTTCAAAAGAATCCAGCGTACGTTCTCTTCTTGGTTTGTGGCTCCAGGAGGGAATTCAGTTTGATTCATTTAGATATCTAGTTGGCATCAGTTATGTGCTAGGCTCTGGGCTACAGGTGCCAGGAACATCAAGATGAATGAGGCACAATCACAGCCTTATAGTAGCTGATAGAGAGGACCAGACAAAGGCGCAAGCCCCATGGGACATGCACCAAGGAAAGATGTAAACAAAGTAGTGGGGCATATCAGCAGGGCAATGGGGTTGGGGTGGGCATTAAAAGGAGTTTTGAAGAATAGGATTCTAACAAATAGAGATCAGAGATATGGTAGAAGGAGCAGTAGAGATTCATGATACCTTTCCAAAGCCCTCATGTCAGGCACTATGCTGGGTCTGGGTGATAGTAAAAACAATTGAGATTTTTCTTTTTACACTTAAGGACTAGGGAAAACAGTCAAATTTATAGTGCATTAAATGCTTCTTGGAGGAGGTGATGTTTAACCTGAGTCTTAAAGGATGAATAGGAAGCAGCCAGGAAGAGATGAAAATGGAAAAGGGAGGAAACAATATTGAAAGAGGGAACAGCAGGACACAGCATTTTGTTCCAGGCATTTGTGGAACTGTCAGGGCCTTGGATGGCCAGAGGAATGAGTGTTAGGATAGGGAAAATAGGAGATGAAGTTGAAGTGTCATGGAGACCAGATATAAATGGGCTTAAATTTTAGGCATTTGACCATGCAAAGAGTTTAGACTTTTTAAATCTTGGGGGATCATTCAGGGATTTTAACATGAGCACTGTGTGAACAGATTTAAAGTTTACAGAGACTCTTTGGGCTATGGCATGGAAAAGGGTTTGGTAGAAGCAAGACTGGATGCAGGTGATGGTTTAGGAACTTATGGTAGTAAGACAGGTGAGAGATATTGGGAGTTGGTAGAGTGGTTAGCAAAAGGAATTAGATTAAAGTGATATCAGTAAATCAGAGTCAACTGAGCTTAAGAACTGAGAAGATATATGGTAGGATAGAGAGCATAAAAATTGACTCCAAACATTTTAATTTGGACACATGGATGGTAGCATGTAGTGGCAGGAAGGCACAGGGCAGGTTCTCTGTGGATGGGCAGATGGGTAAAGGAGAGACCTCGAGCCCTCAGTGGCTTTTTCAGGCCTGACAGTCCTCCTGACTCCCTGGTGAATCTTTACTCTATGAGCTCTTTGGTGTTCTCTTGTGGTCTCTTCAGCCTCAGCCTCTGTCACCTTCTGCTGCTCTTTACTGCACTCCACTACCCTTACATTCTCTGCACCTGAGCTCAGGTGTGTCCACTTACGCATGCCCACACCATACTCCAGGTGTCCACCATCAGGCATGTGTACCCTGAGCCCACGTTCCCAAGTGCCTCCATATTCAAGGGGATAGCCACAGAGGCCAATGGCACAAAAGCCTGAGCAATCTTCACTTACCCTACATGGCACTATTTATAGTTAGTGAATAAAGGATGACCAGGAATTAGTGAGCAGTAGGACTAGATGATGAGTTTTGGACATGTGAAGTTGAGGAGCTTGTGGAACATTTAGATCAAGAGGTCCGTTGGGATACAGACCTAGATAGTGACTGAGGGCATAGAACTGGAAGAGTTCATTCAGGGTGAGTGTGTAAAATGAGAAGCTATAAAGAATGTTTTCTAATTCCTTTCCTTAGAAAAGGAATTTCTGATACTATATTGATGCATCTTAGTAATTTAACAAGGTTAAAAAAAAACGATACCAGAGGCATAAGGATTGAAAAGGAGAAAATAAACGGTCATTTGCATATAATATAATGATTTACATAGAACACCCAAATTGTTCTACAGAAAAATTGGGAAATAATAGGAGAGTTTAATAAGGTGACTGGATATAAGATTAATATGAAAGTTAGTTGGGTTTCTCTATACCAGCGAAAGCTGTTGGGTTGTCAGAAAAGTCCTAACTTTTTTTCTGTTTTCTATGCAAAAAATTCATCATGACTCTTCTGATAACCCAACATTAAACAAAATTAAAGAGAAAACAACCTAGGCAATATTATCATAGGCTATCAAGTTTTGGGGAGTAATCTAACATAAGATGTGAAAGATCTCTATAGGGTAAATGACAAAACCTTACTATTAAACAGTAAAGAAGGCCTGAATGCAAGAGAGAAAGACATTGTGCTCGTAGAGAAGACTAAATATCCTAAGATGTCAATTATCTGTCAAGTAAATACTTTTCCAATAAAAAACACCAGGATTTTTCATGTAACTTGATAAAATGATTGCAAAATTTACATGAAAGGATAGAAGATCAAGCATAGTCAGGATATTTCAGAAAAGGAGAACAGGGAGAAGAGGCGATGTAATTGGTAGAGGAACAGACAAATAGGCCAGACGAATAGATTAGAGAACCATAGGTGAAACTTTGCTATGTCACAGAGGTGATGTAGAAGATCACTAAAAAAGTTGAGGATGAACAGTAATAAATGGAGCTGGAAAAAAGTAGTTATCCATTATCCACATAGGAAAACATGAAATTGTATCCTTTCCTCACATAATATTGACTCCAAATGGATTAAAGAGTTAAAGATGCCTTAAAGAAAGCTGAAAGACAAGTTATAAGTTTAGGTAAAATATTCATAACATACATAACTGAGAAGAATGGACATGAAATATGTAAAATAAAAAATCTCCCACAAATTAATAAGAAAAACACACACATATTCTCCCAGTATAAATATGGGAAAATATATATAAACAGAAAAATTATCATGTGACCAATAAACTTGTAAAGAGATGTTTAACATCGTTAGTAATCAGGGAAATGCATATTAGAACCATGACAAGGTACAATTTTATACCTGTTTTAATTGGATAAACATTGAAATGTCTGACAGTGCCAAGTAGGAATATAATAATTGTGTAAAAGTTATCTCCTAAAGTTGAACATGCCATCAATTTAGAAAACAGTTTAACAGGCATTGTCTTCTAAAGTTGAATGTTCACACTCCTATAGCTCAGAAATTCAATTCCTGCTATGTATAAGTCCAAGAGAAACTTTTGTACAATAAGGCATGTACAAGAATGTTCATAGCAATGTTGTTCATAGTAGCAAAAATCTGGAAACAACCTAAATGCCCGGCAGTAGGAGAGTAGGAGGCTAAATAGTAGTGTATTCACACAATAACATTATTATTTGTTATTACAGAAAAATAAATGAACCACAGAAACTTGCAACAATATGGATAAATCTGGATGACATCATGTTAAGGGAGAAAAGTAATTCCCCAAAGGTTACATTCAGTAAATACCCCCTTAAAACAATAAAGGTAAGCATGTTATATGTGTGTGTGTGTGTATATACACACACACACACATTTTATACATCAAATATATGTGTATGTTACACAAATGAATATAGTAAAACTATTGCATTATTATACTATTGCATTATTATACTATTACACATATGAATGCAATAAAACTATCCCAAGGAAATGACCTTGGGATTCAAAAGAATGCTTATCTCAGGCAGGGAGAGGAAGCAGAAGGATAGAATAGAGTGGTGAGTGGGGAACATATGATCTGTCAAGGTTCTAGTTTTATTTTTTGGGTGATGCATTTATGAATGCTTAATTCATTATTAAGAATAACTAAATAAAAGTAGCTCAGGCACAGACCAGTGATGAAAGGATCATCAATCAAGGATTATGATGAATCCAATTCTGTGCATCTGAGGTCCAATTAGAGAAAAATAATTTTCTTGAATGAATGAATGAATGAATAGAAAATCATCAGTGACAGTGATCGGAGAGAAACCTGATCTAGGCAAATCTTTATCACACTACTGCATTTATAACACAGTGTACTTTCTGGGGCATCCCTTTATAGAATTTTATAGGAACTTAAGAAAATTTTGGATAACATGTTGTTAGGATAGATTATGCCTTGTTTAAAATTGTTCCAGAGTTATTCCCAACTACTATTCTACTTGTCATCTCTTTAGAGCTTTAGAGATGCTGTCCTTTTATGCTTTCGTTCTTGCATTTTTTCTCCAAGCAATTGCAGTAAACTGCTATTGGATAATTTGCAATTGAATTATATGATTTAAGTCACATGGCTCAAAGGAAACAGTTTAAAGTGTGATCTTTCTATTTTACATTGTTTAAAATATCTAAAGCATTCAAGAAATTAACAAATTACCAAATTTCTAATATGATACTTTCAGTGTATTTAAAATTTTATATAAATCTTTTTCTTCCTTCCCATTATTATCAACTAAAATTTAACCCAACTTGGATTCTATCCCCAGAGTTTTATTATACTCTTCCGCTCTCATGCTGAATCTTGTAATGCTGCAGCTGGACAGTTTAGTTTGAACCACCTACTGTGGTCTGTCTACTTTCAGTGACCAGTAGAGACCCCAATAATGAGACTTTTTTCTCGGCTTGTGGAGATACGGGCTAAATGTGGTTGACTGTTGACCCAACTTTATGAGAACAATTCAGAAATTGTTTGTTACACAGCAATACCTGCCCTTCACTTGCCCTAAAAAGTTGTTCAAAAGTATGAGGTACTAGAAATGAAAACTCTTCTAAAAGAAACAGCTTTAAACATCCATCATGTCATTTGTCCCCACAACTTCCTTAAAAAAGTAGGAACTTTTCTCCCTGTGATCATGATGTACTGTAATGGGTTCATTCACACACTTTTATCTCTAATGCTCTCATATTAAGGCAGAAGTGTGTTGGGAAGTGGGAGCCATGCTGTGTGTGTGTGTGGTGGCATGAAGGTAGAGGTGGGGGTTAGATTATCCATTTGGGTTTGGACAGTCTTATAGCTTCACACTCCTTGGTTCTGAGCGTCTCTTTTCTCCCTTTAAAAAATTCCAGTCACCAGGTGGTAGTGAACTGTGGTTATCATGATGGTCAGTTGTTATTTCTGTGTATCTTGCAAGAACAGCAGGGTGGAATTGCAACAATGGGACAAAAATGCCCCTTCTGATTTTAAACAAGGAATCAAACCTTGTTTTTTGATATGCTGACAAGTTGTGTTTCAGAGCACAGGCCCAGAAGAGTGTTCTGTCCTCAAGGTGAAAATGGCCATGAAAGACAGAACTAAGATGCCTGACTCATGGTTAGATGGACAACATTCAGATACAAGGAGTACTCAGCCTATTGCAGTTCTGGATCCAAATTCAAGTTACACCATGATTCAGCAGAAAGTGACCAATTAGACTCTACTAACTTGCGTTTTCTGTATTTGTGCTTCAACCCCATAAATAATGCCCAAAGCCCGATCCTGAGGGAGACTGAAATGAGAGGCTTGCCTCAAGTTTCCTGCCTGTGACTTTGCATTAAACTGATTCTTTTATCAAAAGCTGGTGGCATAGGTTTTTAGCTTCTGTGATATCAGGTCCACATTCAGCACCAGACGCTTCCATTTCTCCAGAATTGTGCCTGGACCTTTCGAGCTTGTAGAATTATATCCTTTAGTTGCCTGTTTAATTTCCTCTTCTTGAATTAGAAAAATTTCTGAGGCAGAGCCAAAAGCAAAAAGAGTTCAATGTATACAACATAATTGCTCTGATTCCACTGTTGCAAATTCCCAATTTCTGCAATAAAATTCTTTTTAAACCTTAGATTTCATTTTAAATGTTCTGTTGTAAAGGATAAAGATTTTTTCAGATAATCACAATGGGCACTTTATTTCCAAGGCAGATAAAATGCTCCACTGGATTGTAAGCCTCTGGAGGAAGAGGGGGAATTTAGAGGAATTTCATCTCCTTGTTTTCTAGAACCAGGCATGATACACAGTAAATTTTAGAGACTGGGGGTGAGATTTTTGGCTGATGTGATGGTTCCATAGTCTGGAAACTCTAATCATGCCCTGCAATCTTCTCTAACTTTCCAAGGTCTTTTGGGGAAGTTAATTAAAAGTACTACTTAGGCAAGCAACAAATAACTCCCAATTTAGGATGCTGATAGGATTGCAAGGAAGATGTGGCTTAATTCTGAGGAGAAGGTGGGCACCCTCATCTCTCTAACACCCCTTAACCTTAGCCATATGCTCAGCCATGCCTGTGAAGAGATAGGTGTTTGTCCCAAGCGGGATTCTGGGAGGTATGATAGCGGTCTGGCTGTGACATCTGTCACCCCGCTGATCGCCAGGGTTGGTTTGGCTGATCTGACTGGCTGGGCAGGTGTCCCCTTCCTCCCTCACCATTCCATGTGTGTCTTTCCCATAGCTGCATGCTCTGTCAAAGAGGACCACCTTCCCTGAATAGAGATGGACCATTCTTCCATCAGGGGTATACAAGTAGCTGTGCTCCCCTGCTAGAACCTCCAAGCAAGCTCCAAAGAGGTGCTCTGGGGACATTTTCCTGCTAGCATGTCAAGTAGTAGAGATGTCTGACCCATGCCTTGTACCAACACCTACCTGAGTCTGAGTCAGAAAGGTAAGTGTTGAACCTGGGCACTAGAGTTTTGAGCAAATCCTGCCTGAGAGTGAAAATTTGCTTCCCTGAAAGTCCCCATCAATCAAGATTGGCATTTTCTCTTAAGGGTACGGTTAAAGAAGAGCAGTTGAACAGGAACAACAATGGTGGATTCCCTTCCCACATGGTGAACATTGAGTAACCGTTTGTTAAAAGAATGAATGCAATCATGCAGTGTTGCTATGCTGTTGTCACTATGGGAAATACCATTTTCATGGAAATTTTACATTATTAGCAGCAAGAAGCTTCCAGTCAGATGGCTGATGAAAGGGCCAATATGTTATTTTTCTGAATAAGATGTAGGTGAAAAAGGACTCCATTGGCATTTTGCAGAACTCTAACAGAGAGACTTGGCTTTAGTTGTGTTAAATTTAAGACTATGATATCATTTAGGTAAGTTCTGAAGGCATCATAGAAACAAGAATGAATTTTATGTGAAAATTCACAATTTTGGATTTTCTCTTCTCTTCCCTTCCTCAACCCAGTTCCCCTTTCCTCACAAATGCAAAAAAAGAAAATCCAAGTCTTAGCTCCTAGGATATGTCAAATTGAGCCAGAGTTAGTTTCTTGGTTTCTACATTTTAAAAACCAATAGAAACTGGACAAAAATTAGAAAATAATGATAAAACAACTAGGGAATATGAACATACCGTAAAATTTTCTGGGACTCCTACCCTCCTCCACAAGGTAAGAGAGCAAAGATAGCTTCATAAACTTAAAATATGAAGAGACTCCACCCTGTGGGACCTATGATTCCTGAAGGTAAAGCCAGTCTTGTTATGCCCACTGTTGACCAAGGAGTCAGATATAGATTTAAAAATGGATACCAGCTTTTTCATCTCTCCAGCACAGTTTTCAGAAGAAAGAGATTAAATCTTAAATTGTCTTCCTCTAGCATCAGTATTTTTTTTTTAAGGTAAGGAAAATTTTTTATTGTTATTTATGTCTTTTACATTTTGTATTCCCCTTGGGGAGCCCACCACCAATTCACCCGTGTTCCCTCTCCATGGTCCCCTGTATTCTCCTCTCTTCCATTTTGTGCCCTTATCCTCTCCTCCCCCCGCCCCCACCGCTGAGTGTCTCTCTCCCACCCGGCCTCCCTATAGTCCTGTTATAAGTGAAACCATTCATATTTTTCTTTTTCTTTCTGGCTTTTTCTTTCTGACTGAGTATGATTCCCTCTAATTCCATCCATGTCGCTGCAAATTGCATGTGTTTATCTTCTTTCCATGCTGAATAGTACTCCATTGTGTATATGTACCACATCTTCTGGATCCAATCATCTATTTTTGGACATCTGGGTTGCTTCCATACCTTTGCTATTGTGAATAGTGCTTCAATGAACATATGGGTGCATGTATCCTTTCGGATTAGTGTTTTTGTGTCCTTTGGGTAAATTCCCAAAAGTGGTATTGCTGGGTCGTATGGGAGCTCCATGTTTAGCAATTTGAGGAATCGCCATACAGCTTTCCATAGTGGCTGGACCAGTTCACATTCCCACCAGCAGTGTAGAAGAGTTCCTTTTTCTCCACATCC
>PVIJ01016027.1:0-34185 GCA_004024925.1 Scalopus aquaticus
GCTGGAGCCCTCCGGTTGCTGGGGGTTGGGAGGGTCCTCGTGCGGACCTTGAGCCCGGCTCGGGGGCGGCGAGCACGCGTTGGACAACACGGACTAGATAAGCAAGTTCTTTAGTTTCTCCAAAGCGCAGGAGGCAGGCGGGCCAGGTTAGGGCAGCGGAGCTTTCCCGACTCTGCCCCAAAAAAAAGAAAAAGAAAAAAAAATCACCCACACCACCAACAAAATAAACGCAGCCCGGCCCCGCCCCGCCGGCGGCCGCCGCAACACTCGGGCTGGGCGGCGCTTCCCGGGCCGCGGCCGCGCAGCTCTGGGAACTCAGCTCCGGCAGATTTCCGGGACAGAGGCGGCTTTTCTTCTCAAATATGCACCAGACTCCTTTGATGCTCTTTTGTTTTAAAGTGGAAAACTACAATAAAAAACATAGCCATGAAAATAAGTGAGATTAGGACGTGCCGGCTTCACTTCCTGGAGGCTTTTTGTTGTGTCTTGAAACTAGGAATCTTTGCGGGTCGTCCTTGTAAGTGTCTTTTTAATCCCTTCACACTGATGCTTGTGCGACTATACTGCGTTAGACTGCTGACGTTGTGACTGTATTAAATTGATTTAATGGTTTGGTTTTTTCCCTGCTTTGGTCGGTTAACATTGGTTCCCTAAATAACATGAGATAAATGCAGACACAGTGCAAAAATAAAGACACGGAAGGCACGGGATCATTTTAACCCTGCCATAAAATAGGAAAATACCCCCTAAAGCGTTGCCAATACTGAAATCGTGTAATATTTGGACGGTGGCAATTTGGGAACAACAAAAACTCAGTGATTAGTTCATAGTCATTCTACATAAATTAACATTGTAAAGTGATTAATGAATAGCAGGGATGAAAACCCCATTACTTGTTCTAAACTTGCTGTTTTAGAACGAATATCTTGTGTAGTAAATCACCTCAGGGGTGTGAGAGAGAGAGGAGAGAGAAAGAGAATGAATTTCTGCTCTGAAACAGCAGCTTTCAAGCTTTAGGACTGAGAACTTCCATTCAGGAAATCTCCAAATGTAGTTATTATAAAGCAGATGCTACCAAAAACTAAAGGTCCTTCCCCCAAAGAGTTTACTCCACTTTCCTTTAAATGAGCTGAAGGAAATAAATTTTTAAAGACCAGGAAATCCCAAATTTAAAATTGTACAATGCCAAGTGAAGATCACCCCAAAACCAGAACGAGGCATCCCTGTAATAATGGTTAGTTAATGGAAAGGCCTGAATTAACTTACAAAAACGTGGCCTTTGGGCCACATTTGTATAAAATCAAAAGACAATTATGATGGATGTTTTTTATCAAATTAAAACAGCCATGGCAGGCAGGAATGTATGTACATGTAAGAGCGGGATGCAGATTCAGGTCTCTGATCTATACTTAGTTTCACCAAGTGATACCCCTTAATCTAAGTACTCTACATCCCTGGGATTTGTTGATTCCAAGCCAGAATTTGCAGGTTGGAGTTCTGAGTCTAAATTTATTTTCTACACCTGTGTATGATTTATGAGGTGATTTTAAACTTTTAAATTAGTTATCTATATGTAAAAAGCAGGATGTTCCACATGAAAGGCTGAACCTTTGGCTTCTGGTGTGAAAAGACCTGGTGCCTGGGTGGGAATGTTGCTAACACAGAATAGCACGTGCATAGTCTGCTCCTCCCCTAGAGACCCCCCCCACCTTCATGCTAATAAACTCACCTGTCCTGTGCACCTGAATTTTCTAGTTCAGCCCCAAACAAACCACTCAGGACTCCACCTCTTTATTAGAATTGACTGTTAAAGCCATAGAGGATTCAGACACTCTATGCATATGTAATTAAAACCTCCAATCTTGATTTCCAGAAATTCATTTTGGCAACCAATCAGAAACTGACTTTATATATATTTCCTGATAGCAGACACTATAGCATGCTCTGATTCCCTCTCTTCTTCATTTTCATAGGATACAGCAAGACCGAAAAGAACATGTGATCTCAGGGATTAAACAAACTTGGTTTGGATTCCCACTGGGTACTTACTTTGTGGTGTTAGGCAAGTTAACTGTTGTATTTGAGCTTGTTTCCTTAAAAATAGATTTAATAGAACTACCTCCTTAGATTAGTGAATACTAATTTTTTGCATGTGAATGCTTCTTGAATAGTACCTAATCCTATGTAATCAGCCAAAATATTAGTTTCCCTTAAACTGGGATTTCAGTTACTAATGTGGGTACTTGAGAATTCTTATTCCATCTTTTTTACTTGTCTACAAAATCTTACACTAGTAGAGTCTAAATGTTGATGTACAGGAGATTTACCTGGATACTTGCTTAAAATGCCAGCTTCTGGGTCGTTCACCCAGGCTTTAATTCATAAAATACCAGATGGGACCCCAGGAGTCAATGGAGTCAACATTATAATGTTTAATGCTGCAGCAGGAGTTCTTAACTTCACTGTGGCAGTTCCCCTGCCCCACTGACCAGAATCCTTCAAGTCATGAGGAAGGCAGCCTGGGCGGATCGCTGGCCAGTCCTAGCCACCGTGCTGATCCTACTAGATGGGATGCCCTCCCTGGATCCCTGTTGCCTGCGCATCAGCTCACAGACATTTCATTAAGGAGCATCTACTAGATGCGCACAGGAGTTAGCACTAGGCTTGCCATGGTAGAAGTCGTCATTTCTGTCCTCAGGAGATCAAGGAACTGAATACCAAGCACAGGACCTGGCATTCGGGAACCAGTCTGTCTCCTACCACCTGTCATCTAATACTATCCCAAATGCCCTCTTCTTCTCAAAGACCCTCCTTGGTGCCCCTTTCCCCTCTTCCCCCAACACTGCATTCTCATATCATGTTGCCATCTCGTATAAGAGTCTCATCGTCTGTGTTGCATGAGGGTATATAGCACGACACTGTGTAGGTGCATTATTAGATATTTGTCCATTTAACTTCCTTTTTAACAAATCTGCCTTCTGAAGCTTAGTGTATGTTCTCATCAAATATTTTTGAGCAACTTCTATGAGCCAAGCACTGTGCTAGAAACTGGGATATATGGCAGTGAACAAAATTAAAATCCAGCTTCCAATTAGGGAAGATAAGCCATATAAACAATCTGTTTTGAATTCTTGTGTATTTGACTGTTACTTGTTCTCTGACATTTGCTACAATCCTGTTGGTTGACTCCTTACCTGGGCTCCCTGCCAGATGGACTTCTTTCTGGACCTTCTGATAATCTTACTCTGGTGATTCTCCCTGGTTTTGAAGAGCTCTCCCCACTATCTTACTGCATTTTGAATCAAAGTATCTGCTTCTCCTCTAGCTTTAACCAAGGTCAACCATTCATTTACAAATTCCAGAAGTGTCCACTTTTAAAAATACAACTTGGGGCCTAGTGGCCCAAGGGGTTAAGTCTCAGCACTAGCAACCTATTGCCAGCCACTGCAGCACAAGTTCGATCCCCCACCAGGGAGCTTCCCACATGGTTTGATCCCCCACCAGGGAGCTTCCCACATGGCGCAGCAGACCTTTCCTGTCTCAGCAGCTGCTCCCCTCATCAGTGTATTTCAGTAGATCTGCCTGTTCTGCTCCCCAGTCTGTCTCTGGTGAATCCTCTCACCATCCCCACACACATACCTCTGGCGTACACCCCAGCTCTTATATGCATAAATAAATACATCCAAAAAAATAAAAATAAAAATTCAACTTATGTATTCTCTTTTTACAAATATTAAAGAGAAGGCTGGTAGAAGCCAAGTGCCTTCACTGTCCCCTTGGTTAGGTTCTGTTATGATATTGATGATATTGATATTTTCTTTTACATTGCATAGCTATTAGCCAAATATAAAAATAACCGTGAATACTAATATGCATTTATATTCTATAACATGTTGAGCTTTTTGTATTTTTCTTAAGTCTTACTCTAGGGATACAAATTCATATTGATAAAAGTGAGAGGGAATTTCAGTATTCCAAAGATTCTACAGTGAGTTACATATGAAAATTCAGATATAGAAGTATAATTTTCATTTCTTTTCCAAAGACTAAGCTTTTTGTGAAAATGCCCCCAAAACGTATTCTTTTCTGTCACAATGGGTGTGTATTTGACCACTGTCATCTCTTTGGCTCTCAGTGTCATACATGTTATCACTTCCCAAGTCCATGTGATTTCCTCTTGAGAAATATGAACTGGGTTAATGGAATTCTTTGAGAAACAAATTCAAACACCAAGAATTTTACTCTGTGCAGCATACAGCAAAGTGAACAATTTGATTTGGACACATCAGTCTTTCGTCAGGCAATGGTGAACATGCAGATAGAATTAAAATGTTTGGAATCTTGAAGGTTTGCTGACTGCTATGTTTAGCCTAAATTCAAAAGGCAACATCAAAATTGTATTTTTTTTTAAGATTTATTATTTATTTTATGCATATAAGCTGGGATACAGGCCAGAGGCGTGGGGCGGCGAGAGGGTTCACCAGAGACAGTGGAGAGCTGAACAGGCAGATCAACGGAAATACACTGCTGAGGGGAGCAGCGGGCGAGGCAGGAGACATCTGCTGCGCCATGTGGGATTCTCCCCTTCTGGGTGTCAAACTGGCGTCGCCGCTGCCGACAGCTGCACAGCACAGCACTTAACCACTGCGCCACCCATGAGGCCCAACATCAAAATTGTTGATGTGAGAATCTGTACATATGCAGCCATTCAAAGTGGCCATTCATAGACACACTCCCCATCAGAACAGGTGACATTTTTAAAACCTAGCTACTCTGATAGAAGAAATCAGACTTCTTGTTATTGACACAACAGTCCAACCAGAAACCAAGGTTACTTAGAGAACCTGAAAGGAAATTACATGCTCCATTCCTTTCTATTACATTTTTTTAAGGGCTGGGGGTGCATTGAGATAGGAGGTGGGGTAAGGGCGAACATTTTTAATTTGAGCCTATGCAGGCCACAGTAATCATTGTGAGAACATCCCCAATGTCCTCACTAATATTTGTCCTTATGGAAATGACTTGTAGTGACTGAAATAGCTGGAATGCACATCCTAACTTGGGTGTCTTTAGGATAAAGTTGGAGAGAACAGAAGGTGAGGAGGTGCAGAGACTCAGATGATATTGATGAAGGGAATGAAACAAATGCAAATTTCACAGAAAAAAAGAAGCTTCACCAACTGAGTTTTTGCCAGTTTGTTTCAGTGCTGCATCTTTTATCCTGCCTGAGCTTTCATTCTCCTTAATGGCATTTTCATATTGTTCCCCCAGACCTGTCCAGTAAGATCTTTAACAAGCACGCTGGGACTCCTGCATTTCCCTTTACTAACCATGTAGGTTCGTTCGTTCTCTTGCTTTTATGGTATTATTTTAGAAATTGAGCTGTTAGGGTTGTATTTGAACACCCTTCTTGAATGAGAACTTTAATTAAGGGATCAAAAAGCTTAAGCTTTTATTTTTTAATAACTGAAACCAGTGTGTGTGATTTTTCATATCTAAAGTCAATGGAAACTATTATTAGCCTAGCTTCTTTTACTTTTAACTTTTACAAGTTTTTCTTCTTAAGTTCCCTTTTTTTTTTTTTTTTTTTTTTTTTTTTTTTTTTTTTTTTTTTTTTTTTTTTTTTTTTTTTTTTTTTTTTACATCCAGTTGGACGAGCGCTTGTGATTATCATCAGTTAGAAGAAACCTGTATCTCTCTGTGGGCAATGTTAAATCTCTGTGTTCTGGGGATTTTCTTCTTTTGTGGTTATCAAACCCAATGTCTCCTTGAAAGACATGTTTTCATCTCATTACCATAATAGGTGACTAAAATTTTCTGGTCAACTTACTAAACTTTTGACTATCTTAGGATTTAAAGCGGCCAAAGAAACCTGCAGCCTTCCACCATACTATCATTACCTGTGAAATAGCTTTGTCTATAGACTAAGGAAGGTGAGCCATTCCTGCTAAGTCTAGGGAGCGTGTCTGAGTTATTTTGTTTTTGTTTTGGAGGATGAAGGCAGTTGGTAGGGGTAGATTTCCACAGTACCCAAGAAAACATGATTAGGAAACTCATGGCAGGCTCAGAGAGGAGTCATTACAGCTGACTGGGCAGGGAGCTAGAAAAAGATGGAATTCTTAGAGAAACTGGTATCATTTTAAGTACAAAGGGTAAAGCAGAGGCAAGAGAATTGTGTCCCAGCAACAGTGGAAAAACCCAGTGGATTCCAACCAACTTCTAAGATTAATTTATTGATTCAGAGGAAATATGAGGTTCACCACAAGTGAACATAAAAAGGAGAAACTTTTAATTTAGAACCAGCGATTACCATGCGCTGATGAGCAACACATCAGCTGGCCTAAAGGTGGTATAGTAAAAGCTAGTGTGGAAGAAAGTTGTTAAATTGTTTGTTATACTCTTTCATTAGCTAACATTTTGTCCACAGCACAAGCATCTACATATAGGCTGAGAAAGTGGCTACCCAGGTAATGGAAAGTCAGTGTTCCTCCAAACATAAGAACATTTTAAAATGTCAAGTAGGCTTAGATGGTCTTGCCACTTGAGTTAATTTTTTTTTTTTTCACAGTAGCACTGTGGGGATGGGCCATCATAAGGGCTGTCCTGCTTCATGAAATCAACTTCAAAAGCTTAAGGTGTCTTTCAAATAGACATCTAGCTTCATAATAACCAACTATAAATTTATCAAGAGATAAACTTTCTACAAGCTCTTTGTTGACTTGGGGTAGGGAGCAAAAATTTACATGATTTCCCCCCTTAATCTAGATATGAACAATTTAGAAACAACATAGAACAACCTAGTTCATTTGTTCCAAATGAACAAATATGTCCTGCAATTTAAATAGCCAACCTTGAAACTGATTAAGAACCGCCCAGGCAAGAATTCTGAACCACCCAGTGATTCTGGACAAGTCACTGACCTCTCTCCAGGCCTCAGTGAAGTTAATGTTTTTCCTTTACCAGTTCACAGTGGTGCCTTGGAGATGGAAAAAATGAATGTCCTGTGCAGATTTTTAAAATGCACATTAAAAATAAGGTAAAAATCACTTCCCTCTTATGCAATGTAGCTGCTGTGTAAAATATTGCGTGGCACACAGTCTTGGCTCAGGGGCAAAAATATCCCTCTTCCTATAATTGAAAGCCAAAGGTGGAACAACACCATGGAAGCTTTTAAAAAAGGAAATAGAGTGTCCTTTTTAGACATATGGAGCCAGCCGTGTTCTTTTCTGATGTCTCCAGAAAAGAAAATGTGGCCAACATCAAGCTGTTTTATTGCTGATGCTTACATGAAGGGGCCTCAGTGTTCAAATCTCAAAAACATGACTTCAGATGCAGTTTCACCTCTCAAAATGTGCAGGGGAAGTTTGGGTTACCGGTGTAATTATAGGCTTTGGGAGGTGCCCTGGCTCTGTATCTTTTGTTCACTCTCAACTGTTGTTCCTTCCTTAAAATATACATATTCATGACCCTGCATGGTCTCTTGCCAGCACTGACAAACACATACTCCATCCTGGAATGCCTCTCCCTAAAAGACCACAAGAAAATAGTTTTACAATATATGGGTGTCTGAAGAGCCTTCTTTCAAGCAACATACACTCTGAGCATCTCCCTCTGCCACTTGATGGACAAATTCTATCAGAAGTCAGGTTGGCTGGGATTCTAGTGACAAAGAGAAGGCATTTGTTAAAGAGAAAATTGTCTAAAAGTCAGGAAGGAAACTCAAGTGTTAATTTTTTCTTGACGGGAACATCATACTATAAGCAACCCCATTAAAAGAAAGAAATTTGGAAATGGACATTGCCAAAGATATGCCCAAAAGAGGTAGGGTACCATGGGCAGCTGATGAACTAGCCTCCACAAAGGACAGCCCCACATCTCTGAATAGCTTAACATTGAAAAGGATGTGGTGGGAGGGCAGGGGTGTATTCCCAAGTCACCCACTAAAGTTCACCTGAACTAACTTTATTGATTTGGTGCCAAAACCTGGAAACGAACCTGGGACTCACCTGAACTTTAGCGTATACATGGGACCATGCTTTGCAGTGGCTTCCAGAAGTGAACAGAAAAGTTTGTAAGATTGCTTGATCTTTTTGTTTGGCTGGTTGGTTAATTGTTTAGTCACCAAAGTAGCCACCAGACCATCAACTTTGTGAACCACAAGTTTTGAAATCATAAATGCCTCCAGATTCTTCTATTCCCATAGGAAGTGTGGAGAACCAGAAGTTCTGTTTGCTTTTTCTTTCACTAATTATTTTGTACCTAAGATATACCAAGCACTACACTCAGTGCTGGAAATACTAAAATAAAAGAGACCCAAATCCTGTCTGCAGGAGCCTACAGTCCAAGCTCCAGTTTAGGTTCTGCACATGTGACTTTAGGCTGGACCACCCATCCCAAATATCAGAATCAGAGACACTTGATTTCTTGAGCACATCAGTAACCAGTTCTCACCGAAAAGGCCTTATGTAGATGTAAAATTCCTGTGACCTATTTTAAAGACTTCATTAAAAATATAATTGGAAAGCAAAAGTAAAACAGAGGACATTTTTATTCTAAAATGAGAAGGTGCCATGTATCTTTCATATCTACAACAGCAGAGCAGGAAAGGTGAGGTTAAGGGGAGACTTCTTGGGGCCCCTTCAGTTCAATTATCGTAGTATCATAATCTTTCTTTGTATTTGAGAGGCTTACAAGGCTGTCACCCACAACAGTCCATGGGAGCAAATCTAACTGTCACGGCTTCAACAGACTCAGTGTAATCAGATGGACTTGTTTTTTCAGAGTGGGGGAAATCCTTACAGATAAGAGAGGGGACAGAGCCTGGATATGGAGGCGAAAGTCCAGTCTTGGAATGACCCTGTGACAGTGATTGTGTGCTGTGGGCCAGTATTCTGACCTCTTTGGACTGCATTTTCCTCGCTTGTAAAATGAATTTTTGAACTAGAAGTCCAGAGCCCTTTCCAACTCTCAAATTCTATTATCTGTGATCACATGGCATTGTGCAATATGCTTTGCAATTTTAATTAATCGATTAGGTATTTCATCAATGGCCAAAGTTGTTTCAATGCTAAGATTAGAATAATTATGCTAAGGCTTCTAAGTTAATAATTAACTAAAATAAATGAGCCACTTCACACCTCTGCCTGTGCTCTCCTTCCTAGCTCTCTTAATAGAACAAATAAACAGCAGACAACAATGAATTAATTCACAAGCAAAGATTATTTTTGGCAGTTAGAAAAGTCAGACACTTCTGTTTAAACATACCCATTATATACATAAATATGTGTATACATGGATCAATATGTATATGCTACCATTTGCCATTAAGTATGTGTATTCCCAAAAAATAGAATTACAATAATTAATATTTATATTTATTGAGCACATACTATGCACCAAACACTGTTGAAAATCTTATTTACATTATCAGTAACTTCTTTTCATTAATTTCCTCCATTTTTAGTCTTAACACCCACAGCTGATTACTCAAACAATCTACAAAGTTTATTGCAAACATCCTGTCTGGCAGGTATAACTGTTAGAGTGTAGGGAAATGATAATTCTTTCGAAAGGACTCTCAGTTTGTCTGAACTTTTGGTAAAGACCTCTCTAGAAATGCATGCAGTTGATCATGTTTATGTCTCGGGGGTGAGGGTCTGTCTGCAAAAAACTCCTTTCTAGAGAGGGAAGCTGTTGGAGTTTATGACGAGTGGGCGATATTTGCATCTCTAGTGTGATAAGAAAAAAAAAATCTCAGTAAGGCTCAAGAAAATTTTCCTGGCAACGAGGATTATGTTTGATAAGCTGCTATGATCCTGGAAATAGGTTACTGAATAAATGTTCACATCACTGAGACAATTCAGGTATGGGTCTTTCTGTCTGGACCAAAATCTGTACTACTACAGAAATTTCATAGGATCACTAATTTCCATATTCTGTGCTCATGCAGCACTCCCAAAGCAGTGATGAAACATTCAGTAGCATAAGGAACATGTTTCATATTATGATGATTACAATTTACATGTTTTCCCAAAATGTACAAATATAAAATGTGCGATACTCTACTCATATGCTTGCATATGGAAAACAGAAATAAAAATTGTTTACTTTGGCTACAACAAATGTCATTCTCTTGCTTAGTGGCTTTTGATATCCTTCTGTCAAATCAAACATGCAACTTCTCAAGATATCGGAGTCTGTATTTAATACAATAATGAGTTTCTCACTTCCAGCCTCCCTTCTCTCTTTTTTTAAATGACTCCATTGTTAAATAAGGAATGGGTAATGTCAACTTTTCCAGTAGCACAGTAGTATTTGTTGCTGTTTCATAAGTAATTTAGGAAAGCAAGTGAAGCATAAAGAAGCTAAATTATTTATTACTGTTTTCTCCTCTACTGGATATCACTATAACCTTCAATATTAATGCCTTCCTTACAAGGTTGGAAAATTGAAATCAGTAGGTTAAATTGATATACAATTATGACATGTTTTCAGGTGAATAGGTGGATCTGATTTTATCATTAAACCAAAGTAGTGCCTGCTTAGTGCAAGCATTATCTAAGTATTTATCTAAGATAATATTTATCTGTTGTTCTTAATTGTTACTTAATGATTCTCTTTTAGGATCATAAACAGCTTGCTTCAGCAATCCTGTGTCCAGTGCAAGCTTATCAATCGTCAGTTCAGTGACAAGTGTGGGTTGAGCAAGACAGACTGAGCCAGACGAATCATGCCCACTTGTCAGAAGCCAGCTTAGCCAGAGCTGGTGATTCGGGCAATTTACAGGTTAACCCAAAAGGCATGATTTTGGGAAACCTAGAATTTGTAGGGAAGTGTCTGATATGGATGTTATCTAAAGTGTAAGAAATGAGCAGCCAGAGTAAGTCAGAAGATACTAGTTCTAATATGTTTCTCTTTAGCCAAACATGAAAAAGTGTAGCCAGAGATCATTAAGCAAATGAATGTTAAAAAGAAGAATAGGAGGGGCCTCCCTGGTGGTGCAGCGGTTAAGCGCTGCACTGTGGAGCTGTTGGCAGCAGCGATGCAAGTTCGATGCCCAGCCGGGCAGAATCCCACATGGCGCAGCAGACCTCTCCTGCCTTGCCCGCTGCTCTCCTCAGCAGTGTATTTCTGATCTGCCTGTTCTGCTCCCCACTCTGTCTCTGGTGAACCCTCTTGCCACCCCACACCTCTGGCCTGTACCCCAGCTTGTATGTATAAATAAATAAATCTTAAAAAAAAAAAAAGAAGCATAGGAAACTACTTATCTCATTCAACTATAGGGAGATCTACCTACTACTTGCACAGATATCCCAGTCTCTCATGAGACAAAGTCTTTTTTCAAGGAGCATAAAAATACCTGAAGAGTTTCAAGCAAAGTTTGAAGTCATCTTCCTAAATGGGCATCCCAATTTTATTGGAATTAGTGCCATCACCCATCATCTTCTTGATGCCTATGAAATTATTTTGGACCCTGCCCCTTACTGTCCATTTCAACTGCCACAATCTGACACAGCCCCCTGGCTCTAGCTGCTCTGGACACCAGTAGGACCCCCTACCTACAGCACCATTTAAAACACTGTCCATTTCCAGCTTAAAAACATCCAGTGGCTTTTGCATGCTTTAACAAATGTATGCTCGGGCCTCCCCGGTGGCGCAAGAGGTTAAGTCTCAGCATTATGAAGCTATCCACAGCCATTGCAGCACGAGTTTGACCCCGGCCAGGGAACTTCCCACATGGCGCAGCAGACCTATCCTGTCTCACCCGCTGCTCTCCTCAGCAGTGTACTTCAGTAAATCTGCTTGTTCTGCTCCCCACTCTTGTCTCTGGTGAATCCTCTCACCACACCACCTCTGACCTACACTCCAACTCTTGTATGCATAAATAAATAAATCTTTTAAAAAAAACCCAAAAAAAACAGATATATGCTCCACATCACCACACATAATCTGCAAAGACTGAGCACCTTCTCGTTCTTGAGCTCATCTATTTATTTTCTCCCTCTTGTCCTTAGTTTATCCCTTCACCCTGGCGCCTCCCCCACCTCCCTACCCCCCCAAAGCCTTACCATTTGCTATCTCCCTGTTCCACCATCACCAATTTGCATTTCCCTTTACATTCAGCCCTCAAGCCATACCACTGTCCTTTTGGTGTTTGAGGAAATGTTGCTTTGTATGCTTCTCCTCTTTGGGATACATCCATGATTGATTGGAACATAGCATCTTGAGTTTCTCCTTGCCCCTGCACCTCAGAAGAGCAAGCACTCAGGGAGTGGACAAAGGCATACCAGAGGCTGCTCTAGTAGTATTTGCATCTCAGTATAGAATATCTAATAGTGCTTTTCCGGCAGAAAATACTATATCAAAGTAAATATATCTTAAGCTTATATAGTATGCAATAGAAACGGTGTAAATGGTATTTGAAAATAAAAGAAGTGGTTGAAAAGTCAATGGAAAAATGAATATGGCCAATATCTCCCAACAGACAAGAAAGGGGATATAAATTTGTGATGGGAGACGTTATACTGGTGCCTCATATACCCACACTCTATGTGATTTTGGGGTAGGAGTAGAAAATCAATTTACAGCACTCCCAGGTAATAGAAAATAGTAGACACTGTTAACTGCTTACTAGACTAGTACAAAAGGTAGCTGCCAATTGCCTGATTAAACTAACTTCTGGAAGTGATTCTTTGAAACTATGTATCTATGCAAAGGGTTCTTTTTATTAATAACCTATATCAGGGTTTAGCAAACTATCCATAGACCAAATCCAGCTCACATCTGGTTTTGATAACTGAAATTTTCTTTGAACTCAGTCATATCCATTCATTTTTGTATTGTCAATGGCTGTTTCCCACCACAATGGAAGAGCTAAGTAGTTATGACCGAAACCCTATGACCCACAATTTTAAAAATGGCCCTTCTAAGAAAAGTTTGCCAATCCCTGACCTACAAGACCCAAGGATACAGTAATTTGGCTAGAAATGCTCTCTCCAGCAGTAATATAACATCATTGGGTATATTATTTTCTGAAATAAGCAAAGGTCTTCCCACCAGGACCAACTAAGGGCCCTGAGTCTGGATCTTTGGCTAAGGCAGCAATAACCTCTAGTTACAAAGTAGAGTAACCAACTGGTCCTGCCAAGGACAGCCTCTCACCCACCTGTCTCTTCCAAGTGTCTCTACGTGTCTCTTTGCTGTGTGGCTCCTCCAAGTCCCTGGGTACAAGTCCAAGCTAGAGAAACAAAAAGCCTTTCCTAGAGCCTACCTCCTTCCCACGTTACAGAGCTTCACCTGGCCTCTCAGCTCTGCCCCTTATTCCCAATAGCAAAGTAGGGGGAGGGAAAGTGGTACTGGTCACTGAATTGTGCTGTTCCTCCCCTTTTATGAGGATGCCTCTCTCAGAAAAGCTGTTTTATATTTTAAACAGAAATAGTTGGAGACAAGTGGTGTTGAATTCTGTTTTGTGTAACTATAGATAATCCCAGAAAGGTTTGCTCTGTCCAGTTACAATGGCTTAGGGTACCAAGTCAGGGCCAGATGCAGAACTTCCGGGGAATGAAGTTTCTAATCTAGCATTTCTTGCCTCTAACAGAAAATGTTAACAGGAAGCTGATAGAGGCTGCCAGTGCTACCTCACTCAGGATTCATCTGATGGATCAGTATGACTGAAGTGCTAAGTAGACCAACATGATCATTAATTTTTTAAAAGAGGTTAGTGATACACAGACAACAATGTACAAATCTGATTGCAGCCCACATGCCTTCAAAGGTCCCCAGATGAGATCAAAGGAAGGAGACATTAATCGCATTCCAGCCATCAACATTTTGATTTTATATTCAGTTGGTTAGCAAATGTCCAGAATGGAATTAAATAATGTGTAGTACTATAGTAATTTATATTCTAAATTACATTTAAAATCTTTAGTTCCCAACAAATTCAGCTTCTTTTAGGCTGTAGCTATAGGAGTTTGAGAAATCAAATATTTACTAGATGAATTGGTTAAATCAATCCAGAACTATCAGTATTTTAATTTAATATCCAATTTCTTAGCAAATGTACAGAATGGGATTAAATAATGTCAATTTCTGTGGTAGTGTATCATCTAAAAGGTTCCAAATTTCCACATGATCATAGCTGTTTCCCAACAAATTTTACTTAAAGCTATGGTTATATTATTATATTGCTTATTTTTATTTTTCCATGTGATTATAGTGAATCAAACTTTTTACTGAATTAATTGGTTAAATCAATCAATACGCATAAATCCCATGAAAAATATAAGACTGATTTGCTCATCTGAATGGTTAATGCAGGAAAATGAGTCAAATTATTAGCTCAGGATACATACTGCTCTAATTTGATTTAAACTATACACATCTGTTTGCCTTTTTGACTTGGAACAACAAAGAGTACTGGTTTCCAAACTTGGCTGTACATTAGAATCATCTGGGGGCTTTCGAAATATCTAAAGCGCAGGCCACACCCTAGACCAATTAAATCAGTATCCCTAATAATAAGCCATAGGCATCAGTGCCGGTGTAAGCTCCCCAAGTGATTCCAATGTTCAGACAAGCTGGGGATCACTGACATCAAATCCAAATAGTTAAGAATGAAACCACTATTCTATGCTTTGCATTAAGGTAGAAGACCAAGTTGGAGAAAGAATATATAATGAGATTTTGTAATAACATAGTAGTGATTATTATAAATTAATATTTTATTATATAACTTATTTTTGCTATAAAAAGTAATAGCTAATTATTAAATTCCAAATTATAAGCTTTGTGCAGACATTTTACATGTATCATTTTATTAAATTCTCACACTTGCCAGGAATTCTTATGAAGTCAATATTATTGTGCCCATTTTACAAATGGGGAAACTGAGGTTGAATATATGCCAAAGGACACCCAACTGGCAAGTGGTCAGGTGGGAGCTGGCACCAAGCAGTGTGACTCCAAAGTATGCATTCAAATTGGGTTTAAACTCAGGGCTTCCTTAGGTCTTTGGATTTGGCTATCATCTCTCTTTAGGGCACTGGTTTATTTCACTTTTCTTTGTTTTTAGATGCCAAAGCCTCCTAATAGCACACAAAAGCATTTTCTGACATCCCTGGGAGAAAGGTAGGAGTTAATATTCCACAATAAGATCTCCTTCTTCCTCAGTAGAGTTTCTGGCAGACTTAAAGCACTCTTTAGGCAGCAGAAAGGAAACCTGAAACAAAACACCCACCTGGAGGAAAAAGACGCATTTGCTAAATAAAGCATGTTTAAATTTTCACTGAAAAAGAGTAAGAATATAATGGAGCTTCCCATTCACTAAAAATCTTGTTTCATAAAATCTTCATCGTTGACCTGTCAACCTATATGGCATTTTACATGGATTTGGGTTTGTTTAAAAAGTTAGGGTTTTTTTTCTCTGAAGGTGGGTCCCTTAGGGAACATGTTCCATACCAGCTGAATTCTTAACAGTTATAAACATTAACATTTCTTTCTTATATAATGAAAACCAAAATAAAACAAAAAGAAGAAAGATAAAAATGTCATAGTCATTTGTATCATTTCCAGTGACAATTAAGCTTCTGTTCACCTCATTTCTGCACTGTGTCTTGTCTCTCCCTTTCTCATAAAAGCTGAGTGAGGAGTTAAAAGTGCCCTGAGAAGCTCCCTCAGGACCAAAGCCGACCGTCAGAGCAGAATCTGGGCCAGTCTCTGCTGTCGTGTTTTTTTTATTCAACCCACTTACCTCAGGAGAGCAGTTTTTCTCTTTCTGAGGCCGCACAGCCTCTGGTAGGGGGAGGGAGTGAGGCCCGCACCCCAACAGGCCACTGCCCATGAAACTGACCCTACAGCGCCTGCTTGGGTCACCCTGCCAAGCCACCGTGGCCTTGAGAGGGGTCTGAACTCACCCTCCCACCAGCAAGAATGCGGAGGCAGCAAATTCATGGCCTCCTGGCAGAGTAGGCCCCAGAAGGGTCAAGTGTCTGCGCCCCCCCCCACCCCCGTCCATGCCACAGGGGCAGGGGGTTGCGCTGCACACCCACACAAATGTACAAACACCAAGTAAGGGCTGTTACCCACCCTTCTACAAGGTTGAGGTCCCTAGATGTCATTTCCGTTTGCTGAATGTCACCTTTCCCACAGGCCTTTGGGGAAAGCCAACTGGGAGGTATTCCATCCAGTGTGTAATAGAATGAGGAGGTGCACTTGAGGCTTCTTTCTTTCAAGATAAATTTCCCATGGTGCTTCATACATAATACTTGTATTTTCGAGTTTAGGAATGTGGCCAGAGGAGAATTTGAGTCTTGTGTCCAACTGAAAATGCCAGAGAAAATTATTTTAAGGAGATAATGCAAAACCATGAGGAAAAGGCCAGACACCCAAAACCCAGATTTTGACTCTTAGTTCTACGTTAAAGGGCTCTCCTCCAGTGCTTGTGACCCCTCCCCATCCAGCACAAAGAAGGTGGTTATTGGTGCGAACCGACTGTTGAAGCTGTCCTGAGGTGGAAACAACTAAGGGCGCCCTGTTCTCCAACATCACGTGTGTACAAATAAAATAAAAGCCATCACTTGCACTAGTGAGTTAGCCTAAATCATCAAGGGTTCTGCAAGGCTGCTTGCAAGGGCATGAGGAGGCCAGCGACCGGCCGGCTCCCGCAGTGGCAGCAGCTGGCTCACTTCCCGGGCAGCTACCTCCAGCTGCAGCTGTCGGTGCTATTTGCAGCTCTCCACATCCTGAGAGCTGGATACAGCGGCCTCTCCTTGGAGGGTGTAAGACGCATGAGCAGACTGTGAGAGGGAGATCTGGGAAACCCGGGAGAAGGGTTGGATCTTCCTGGATCAGGGAAAGGTGGGGGAGTTGGGATGATGTGGCCTGAGGTTCCCTGAGGAACTTCTGCTTGGGCCACCCCAGGGGTCACCAAACATCAGTTAGCCACCTTCCTTGTCAGAGCTAATGAGTAAGCAGGCAGAACTGCTAATAAAAAGCCTGAAAGTGAACGAACTTCCTGCTATTCTCTCCAAAGAGAGGCCTTTCCAGACTGTCTAAGCTGCCCACCCTATCATTCACTCTCTATGTTATTACACTATTTTATTATCTTCATCACAACATTTAAAATGACCTTTCTTCTGCATTTGTTTACTTGTTCACTGTTTGACTTCATGCACGTGTAAGCTCATAAAGCATCCTGAGGGAGGCTCTTGGTCTGCTTTATTTAACTCAAGTCTCCAGTGCCAAGGACAGTGCCTGGCTTGTTTGTAAGTGAATGAAGTGAGTCTGGAAGGAGTAGTCTGCCAACTAATTAGTCAAGGAGGTGGGTTGTTAGACTTAACATTCTGAGGAGGTGTGGTCATCAACCTATGGAGAAAAGCCGGATTTATTTTAGGGTAAGGAAATTTATCCTCCCTCGGTACATATATTTTCCAACCCACAGTGTAGGAGTTGACTAAATATTATAGTTTCTTTATATGATGTATGCCACTTGTCACAATTTAATGTAATCTCATGTGATTCATGTGATTTAAAGGTAAAATTAAAGGGCAGACAGAAAGTTAAAATAATGTAATCTTAAACACAATCATTCTGAAGGAAATTTTAACCTAAAACTTGTTTAAAATAAATTTGAGAAAGACTCAGTTCAATTCATTTCAACAAATTTGACTTAGTGACATATCCAGTTTAGTGTGTTGTACTTGTACTTAATAAGAATGAAGATATAAAGAAAACTTTAATAACATTACCTTTAGGTATTAATTACCTTTACATATTAATGGAACTGAAGGAGTTTTAACTCTGAAAACATGTTCTCTAAGCCCAAATATTTTAGACTCAAGAAGAAAATCACATGAAAATAAAAGGCTTGTCAAAAGTGACAGTTATTTCTCATAATGATATCCACATCGGGAGATACAGAAAATTATGATATTCACTGGATATTCATTCTTCCTAAGATCTCAGGGTTCATAACTTATTCCTCTATAATTGTAATAAAATGTCCCCATTTTTTGCTAGCATTATCCCAAATCCCTCCAGGCAATTGGGTGATAGAGTATGTCAACCTAAATTCCTAGAAATGACTTGTATTCTACTCAGTATTAGAACTAACATGTAATTTGACACAAAGTAGAATATGAATTCACTCATGAAGCACTTATTTGTGAGCCCCACATAGGTGACCCAGAGTCAACAAGGCAGTAGCAGTCCTGGCCCTTCTGGAATGATAGCCGTACCAGAAAAATTACCACATAATTTGAACAAAGTCGAGAACAATTACGTCATTCTGAATTGCATTTTGACTCCCTTCTTTTCATGAGGAGAGTGGAAAAAAATAAAGCTTGTGTCAAAGGACTTTGGTTTGAAGGTAATGTGTTTGGTTATGGAACTGGAAATCCAATACCACTGCCTACAGATTACTGGAAATAAGAAGAGAGACAATTTGGTGGTGGTAGGCCTGGGGGCCATGTGTGTGGGGATCCCCCAGTGGGGAGCTCTATGGGATGTGCACAGACCTTAGAGACAGCAGAGGTTCTGCCCAGCTCCTTCAGTGGCCACAGGCACCCTATTTCATGACTGTGACTACGGAGAAGGAGGTTTGGGTGGGGAGACGATCCAGTAGGATCTGCAGAACCTACCTGAGAAAAGGAAAGAAGGAAGCCTCATCACAGAATTTACAGATCAGGAGACATACTTGTTACCCAAGGTTTTCTCTCATACCTTAAATTCTCTCTCAACGAAAAGACTTTTGTGTTTTTGTCATTTTTGTACATTAGAAATTATGCTGGACAGGTTCAGGTTAGTGAACACCTCTGCACAGCAAAATCAAACACCGAACAGTACAATATCATGTACTTGTTGCAGCCACATTTTGATGAATAAGATTCTTAATTTTTAGTTTATAGGAAGTTTATGTGTCATATAAGTTTATAATAAGACTGTATAGAATTGAAATCCTTTTATAAAAAAAGGTAAAGACTTCTGTACTAGATGTAAACTTAGATTGCAACCATAATATTGATCAGCTTTATCAGGAATATATTTTGCTTCTTCATTCTTTAAAGTCTTCCCCTAATTTTCTCCTCTTAAGTCTCTGAAGTGATGCCAGATGGATTTTATGTTCTCAACTAAAATTGGAAAATTATATCTGGAAAAGAATATAGAGTGGATGATAAGAAGGTAATTGTCATCTGGCAATTTCCATTACTCACCTAACTACCATCCTCTCTGTATCGAAGAGACCAGAAACTTTATGGAGACCCATATTCCGAAGCCCTGGAGAGGAAGACAGTTTAAGGAATTACTTAGTTGTACTTCTGGAAATTAGTTGAAATGAGTCCTTATAAATTTGTTGTGGTGAAATCACAGCATACCACACCTCTCTGTACGTTGCCTTTCTCTAAAACAAAATGTTTCTAGATCTTCATTCCCTGAAATGTGGCTTCTAAGGGGGTATTCCATTTCCAAGGAGGTGCTTTGATTGGGTGCTTAGTCATTTGGGCAATCAAGGAAATGTTGACATTGGTCAAAACAAAAAAAGTCCCCCAGAACAGGCCCTTCATACACAGTGACATGGGAGCTCCAGCTCAAACTGAGAGCCTGGTCCGGCCAACACCCCAGGCACGAGTGTTCACTAGCTTGACTAGAACATCACCAGACTCCCATATATCATCACATACGTCAGTCAAGTCCATGTATTTATCATATGCTTTATTTTTGGTCTACAAATTTAAATAAAAACAAGTTAAGTTTTACATTAAACTCTGACATCCTTTCCATAAATACTTAATTTGATCACGGAGGCATGAAAGCTAGTAAAGATCTATTTTGAGGTTAATTTCTTTAAAAAATTTTTTTTTAAAAATTTATGTACACATATAAGAACTGGGGTGTAGGCCAGAGGTGTGTGTGTGGGGAGCAGAAAAGGTGGATCTACTGAAATAAAGTGCTGAGGGGAGCAGTGGGTGAGGCAGGAGTGGTCTGCGGTGCCATGTGGATTAGCAACCTGGCCTGGGATTGAATTTGTGCTGCAGTGGCTGGTGATAGCTTGATAGTGCTGACACGTTATTAACCCCTTGCACCACCAGGACGGGCCCTTTTTGTGATTTCTTAATAACTTTCACATTAAAATGAAAATGATATTTATATTAAATCAAAATGGAAATGTTTTAATGACTTTTTTAGTGAGATTTTAAACATTATTAATAATAGCCTACTAAGACTGCTTGGTGTTAAAGGTGAGAAAAATTGTTTGTCCTAACAATGAAGATATAGCAAAAAATAGTAGTAAACTGCATTTGTGTTGCTGTTTCAGGCTATTTGATTTTTAATTACAATTCTTTAAAAATCCTCAAGACATTAACTTTAGCTTTTTAAAAAGCTTCAAGTAATATTTATCATAGAGCTATTATGCTATAATATATCTAACTTTTTAAAAATCCATGTATGTTTAATGGTCTATTGTAATTACCTGTTAAAGCTCAATGGACATAAATTCATGCCATAGAATTTTGCAATGTTGAACTCTGTTGTTGAACTTAGGTTCTTAAATGCAAAATTTATACTACTTTTCAGGTTTCATCTACGTAGTATAAAATCCCCTAGAGCAGACCCTTCATACCTGTAAAGGTCCTCCCCTTCCTCAATGTATGAAATAGATCCCTTAGGGATTAACTCAAAGATAAGTTTTTATAATTAACTCAATTTCATGTTGACCTGTGTGCCACCATTAAATAAGACATGTACTCTCCAAAAGAACTACTGACCTATATCTTGGTCTTAAATCATATTTGAAAATACAGTTAACCTTGTATAAAGCACATATGTAAAAAGAAAATCTAAGCCAAATGACTGATTAGTAAGTTTTGGGGGGAAAAAAAGAGAAAACAAAACAAAAAGAAGTTTTGGAAATTATATGCATTATTACTGAGAATAGCGATACAATAAAGAACAAAGCAAGAAAGCTCTAAAAATTCTTTATGCAAAAGTTTCAAAGTTTTTTCACCCATTCCAATTGATCTACACACTTTTTTTTTCACAATTCTGCAATTACTTGAATATAAAAGCTCTTTCTGTTAATCTTCAACCTGAAAAGGAGTAAAATAACAGGAGTATAAAGGGGAATGGACATTTCAAGCCAATGGCTCTCCAGGTTTTTCAGGTGTTTTATCTGCTTGCTTTTGAAGGTTTCCCCTTTTACGATTTCCACCACTGCTGTAGGCTTGAACCTTTATAAAATCTTAGAAACCGTGACCCTACTCTGTATCCCTTGTATGTAAAATTGTCTGAATAACAATCTTTAAAAGAGTTACTACATTTGGGTGAAAACTTTATAAAGTCAACTTCACAAAACTCACCAATTTGGCTCATCCTTTAATTCAGCAATTTTACTCTGAGGAATATATTTTTACTATAACAAAATAATAAGGGCCATAGAGATATGGGTAATAGGAAAGGATAGTCATCTTATAATTTTCAAATAATAACCAGAAACTACATACGTGTCTAATCATGTGGAACTGACTAGACAATTTATGGTATTTCACATTCATTCAGTGGAATACCATGCAGGCATTAAAAATGATGCAGTGCAGAATAATAATATATGATGACACAAGGGACCATGGAGATGGATCACGGGTGAATTGGTGGTGGGCTACCCAAGGGGAATACAAAATGTAAAAGACATAAATAACAATAAAAATATATATTATATAAAAAAAATAATATATGATGACATAAACTTATTTAAAATAGACTGTTAAACAGAAAACAAAATCATTTACAAATGGGATATTTGTAAATATATTACCATTTTTGTTAAACAAAAAGTATATACAACTAAATTACAACCCAATTTAAAAAACAGGCAAAGGTCTTAAATCAGGTCTCCAAAGAAGATATATAAAATGGCCAAAATAAGCATGAATGACTTTGCTCAATATCATTCATCATCAGAAAGTGCAAATCAAAACCACAATGAGATACAACTTCACACCCACTAGGGTAGCTACTATTTAAATAAAAATAGGAAGTTTTGGTGAGATTGTGGGAAAATCAGAACACATACATTTCTAGAGGGAATATATAGTAGTTTTGTTACTGTGGAAATTTGGTGGTCCTCCAAAAAGTTAAATATAGAATTACCACATGATCCTGCAATTCCACTGCTAGGTATATACTCAGGAGTTGAAAATAGATATTCAAACAAATCTGTATACAAGCACATTCATAGTAGCACTAGTCACAGTAGGGGGCAATGGGTCAAGTGCCCATCAATGGATGATGAGTGGCTGAATAGTGAGGTGTGTGTGCGTGTGTGTGTGTGTGTGTGTACCCAATATATAAAGGATTATTATTCAGTCATAGAAAGGAATGAAGTACTGATACATACTACAAGGTGGATGAACTTTGAAAATATGTTAAATGAAAAAAGCCAAATACAAAATGTAAAATATTGTACTTACATGATATATGCAGAATTAGTAAATCCTTAGAGATAATGTAGATTGATTGTGATCAAGGGTTAAGGGGAGATGCAAATTAACAGTATTGAATTTCCTTTGGGGTGATGAGAACCTCAAACTAGATAGAGGTGGTGGTTACACATTGAGAATGTACTAAATGCTACTGAATTATTCACTTTAAAATGGTTAGTTTTGTTATGTGACTCTCACCTCAGTTAAAAAAGTTGTATATATTAAATCAGTTATATATATTATATATCATATTACATCTGTAAAACTAGAAGGGCACATAATATGTTAATAGCCTGAGTAGTAAAATTGTTGATTTTGTTTTCTTGCTTTGTCTTCTTTCAATGGATGCAGACTTCACTCATAGCAAGAGTAAACAGTTTGACAAAAGTTACTGTAATATGTAATATATTGCAATCCTTCTACTTCTGGAAGCTCGTGCTGCAATTCCAAGGAAATATAATCAGTGCCTATTTTCTGGTGCTTCCCACCTCTCAAATCAGGTTGCGTATAACTTTGTGTATGATTGGCAGTATTTTTATTTGGTTTGTCTGGAAGTGTTCTGAGTTCAGTTAAATAGGAAGAGGAAGCCCAGTGATGGCAGTGTGCTGGCCTGCTAGCATATTAAGGACTGTAGCCATGGCAAGAGCCCTGACATGAAATTGAGGAGCATGGAGAAAACCTTCCAGCCCTTGTTAGTGTCCATAAAAGAAACAGAGGAGCTTACACTCTTTTCACACCTGCTGTGAGCCTGGCATCATTAGATTTTGGTCCTTGAGTATGCCCCTGAATCTCTATAGGTCTTTGCCCATACTCTGTGAAAACACACAGGCTGGACTGCCAGAGCCCTTAAGAATCCCTTACTTCTAAGGTGTTAGAAACCTACACAGTCTATAATTTGCTGATGGCCATAAAAATCAATGACAACCCTTGTTCCTCCTGTGAAAAAGAAATTACCCCCCACCCCCGCAATCCTGTCTGCTGCCACCTGAGTATACCTAAACCATTCACTTTGCCCAGGTCTCAGGTGAGGTGACTCTAGATGGCAGAGCAAGACCTGAGCTCCCTGAAATTCTGGTTGGGGAATGGGAGCAAGGGGACTGCCATGTTTTTGCTCTGAGTAGCCTCCCAAGTTCTAATTCTTCATAACTTCCTGGGCTTTTTACTGGCACCCTCGGGTACAGTAATAGAGCTTCTTTAGCATTATTCTCTCACACCACCAGATGCTTATTTTAAGACTTTATTCTCTCACCTGGCTATGTTCAGAACTTTATAAAAGATCTCTAATTGAAACCCAATGAACAAAAATATGGTGAAGCTTGTAATTAGAGGTTTTATGTAGTTCTAAGGAACTAAGTTTCACTTTAAAGCTTATTAATACAATTGCTTTTATAAATGCATTTGGAGTATGCCCTCTGCCCCAAAGTACCATGTCCAGCAAGGTGAAGCAGTGGTCAACTTTATGCCATTTAAGGCAGATTCTCAATACCCATTTCACTTTTCTAAATAACCTACCATCTCTTAAAGCCTAGAATCCTTGACTCTAATTGGTAGCTAAATTTACTGTTCTGAAACTGTTGGCTACAGCTTCTATATAGACTGACAAAACTTCTACTAGAAAAAGCAACCTCCTTCCCACACTTCTGTTTTAGGATGGATGCCAAAATTTTCACACAATGGATTAAATATTATTGCAGTAACTTTTTAGAGAAATAATTTATTCAGCAGTTTAAATAGTAGCCAACTCAAAATTCTCAGTTCTGATTCTGTTTTTATGTTTGGGTGGCTCTGAAACAACTGACAATACTTTAGGTTTTATCTTTTGAAAATCAAGATAAATCTTGATTTATTGTAAACATTGTTAAAATATTTCACAAGTATACCCCTTTGGGTATACTTATCTTGGGAGAGAAATTTGTCAGATTCTGCCGAAATTTAAATTTTTAAAAATTTGACTTAGCATTTCTACTTTGTCTAAAATCCTTCACATGTCCTAGAGAAATGTATCCAGGTGTTCACTGAAGCATTTTTAGGAACAGCAATAGGAAACAGCCTGAATGATCAAATATATTATGGGGCATCATACTACAGAATGCCACTTATGTATCTCAATTTTGTCAACTAGGAAATAAAAATAGGTACCTCATAAAAATTTACAAGGATCTCTTAATTCCCTTGCAGATTTTGTTGCTGGTTTTGTCCCCACATCCTTGCCTATTTCTCATGCCATCACTTACAGATAACATTAATTCTTCATATTATTCCAAATCTATATACTTCCTCTTAAGTGACCAATAAATCAATCCAACTCTAAAGAAGGCCCAAACCAATGGGCATACCTAAAGGTGATTCCATTCCCTCTGGTAGATGTGAACTTTCAGACTGAAACCCACTGGGAGGTGGGTGGGAGTGTGGCCTATTAATTTATGTTTGGGTCACTCTGTGCTGTGTGGTATTTCTGTGCCATGAGTATTGTTAAATAGCATTCCTAGAACCGAGCAACATTTTGCCTCATTACTCCAGGGGTCAACTTGGCTAAGACCCAGGGCATTTCCCAAGTTATGGCAAGTGCTAGCACTCCTGTTCATGTCTTTACTATTAATAGGGGCAAAAATGAGCCACCTTGCATCTTTTGTTGTATACATATCCAAACTGTTTTCTGGCTTTTAGGTAGTTTTCAAAGGAATTTGAAGTCATTTGACAATGACAAAGCACAAATATGAAAAAACTATTATTTTCCACAATCCCTATTAATGAAATAGCTTAATTACTTGTCCAAGGTTACACTTGAGCAACATTAATTCCAAATTCACTAATTTGATCGATGCGAATTTGCAATATACAAAGGTTCCTGGTTTTTACTAAGAGCTGGGTGTGCTGTAATACCAACTTCAACTTTCACTTATCTCAGACTATAAATGATAACAAGTTAGGGGATTGGTTATATTTTTCATTCAAAAACCATTATTTTGTCTCTTGTGGTTTTCAGTGCAGCTAGATATTACCCTAAGCCCTGAGCAATGTTTACAATTCCGTAGGCAGTGAGGGAAATACATGTCAAATGGCTTGTCACATATGCACTTATCATTTAATTCTTACCCCTGTGGTGCATAGGACACACAAGATTTCCTTTTTCTGACTTCACACTAAGAAAATTAATATGGCAAATATCAACACATTCAAAGACCATCAGAACAATCACAGCAACTAACCAACAGCAATTTCCAATCTTTACATAGGAATGTTAGAAAACTGGATACTTAAACTGGTATACCAATTCCCAAAATGGAGAAAACTTAATACCAGAGTATATACTGATTTAGTCACTTGTTGGTTAGGAAAATCTTTATACCCCACAGTGCTGTAAATTATTTTTAAGTACCAAAGTTTTACACTATATTATCCAAATTGCCTCCTTTACTTGAATTTTGGGTATCCCAGTTCCAGGTGATACTGTTGACTACACAGAACCTTATTACTTTCCATACTGAAAAGGACTTTGGCCCATTTTTTTCCTGCCAAGATCTGAAGACCGATAATCCAGAGACATAGTTCCTATCCTCAACATCTTCATTGAAGTTATGACACACCAGCTGGAGGCAAAATTCACCTTTAAATAGATCAGACTTACTAGCAACTTGATGATAATGGTGGCACTACAGTTATAGCAGCAATTCCCATGTAAATCAGTACTTCCCTTGACTAAAAATGTGATCAATTTTGACAATTTCATCCTTTCTGGATTTACGTAAATGGTATTATTACTGGAAGCAAGATTAAAAATATATCAAACAAAATCTCAAGATCTTAAGTGAAAGTCATTTAACTAATATTTAAAACCTCTGCAATTATTAGTTTATTAGTATTATCCAGGACTCAGATGTCAGTATTCCTCCTGAAATTACATAAAACAAATGCAAATGGAAAAAATCCAAGTCAAAATTATATAACAAAACAGCACTCCATCACAAAAGCGTGTAAAATTACAAGAACGCTATTTTAAAACACTGGCACTTTAAGAGAATAATCTCAAATACCACAAATTGCCAATTGTTCCCTTAACTGCTAAACAGATAAAACATATGATCCTAATGGATGAATCTGGGTTAAAAAAATCAAATTCAACTAAATTGGTAACTCATATCAAGTGTTTTCTTCCCTTATGTATATTTATAAAGGGGCAAACTATAATATAGGAAAATATACCTGATTTAAAATGTGGTAGTCACAATTTTAAATACTGTCCTAATTAAAAATACCTTTAATGGAGACAGGTTTCCTAAGTCATCCATATTTAGACAAATCAGACGTTTACAGCCAGTAGTTTTGAGTCTTTGCTGGGACTAAGCTCAACAAAAAATTTAATATGGCAGTCTTGCATTTTAACTTCACGCTTTTGGGGTTACATTCTCAGGTCTTCAACTGGGAACTGCAAATATAACTACCATTACATGGTAATGGGAGTTAAAGAATGTAGAGTCCTCATGTTAAGATTAGAACATACTTTTCTCAGTCCTTCAAGGACAGACTCTCAAAATGTTTGATTCTAATAATCCCATGCTGTGAGTAGATTGGTTCAACTCTGCTTTGTAAATGTAACTGGGCTATGTGAAATTTGACATCAACTCATCAAGATTTTGATGGGTGAAATTGTCTCAATTCAACTTTTATTACCCTCATCATGAATATGCAGGGTGTGTAGAAAAGTTTTTTTTTTTATCAGCTAACTATATGAAAAGATAAACATCAGTAATTATCCATGTGATCCAAAATGGGCAAAAGCAAAAGACTAGCCTCCCCTTGAGAAGAAAATTTCAGACCTATGAAAAGGACAACAGTACTAATAAAAAAAATTGTATTTACTTAGAAGCATTCAGAATGTCAACAAAACAGCTGCAACTTTTTTTTTGCAATTACAGAGTGGTATTCAGTTAACAGAACAACAATTATTTCGTATAAGCTGCATCAGAGACAACTGAAGATGAAAAACTACCATCCCCATATATAACTAATTTGTGCTGTGCACCAACAAGAACCTGCTTTAAATTTCCATGCCAATTTACAACCCCCATACTGTACCAGGCAAGGTTAGTGGCTATTGAAAATACCACCAGGACAGGGCTATCTAAAGACACATTCGGTAGTGTGTTAACTATACAAAAAAAGACACTGTACAGTTTAAAAACAAATCTTACACAGCCTTACATTTCAATTTTTTTCTTTAAAAGGAGTGAGTTGTGTACAGGGGGGTTAAATGCTTTATAGACAAGAAAAAAAAACTGCGCTAGAACCAACTTATTCATCATCATCATCCTCTTCTTCATCTTCATCTTCTTCATCCTCCTCCTCTTCCTCATCCTCTTCATCCTCTTCATCTTCCTCCTCTTCCTTCTTTTTCTTGCTCTTTTCCGCCTTAACAACCCCTTTTTTGGCCGCATCAGGCTTTCCTTTAGCTCGATATGCAGCAATATCCTTCCAAAGTAAAGGCAGGTGAAAGAGGCAGGAAATAAAAGTCAAGTAAATAGAAGTAACATAATATGGTAAGACTTCATGAAAAATCAAAGACTGCAGTTACACTAAAATACTATCTACCAACCCACTCAACCCCACAGATAACCAGGACTGGGAAATGCATACTAAGAACACTGGGATAATTGTAATTAACATCCATAACTCATGGAATGGTATGGTGTATTATTTGCAATATTATGCCTCACTGAAGTGCAATTATGCATGCCATCCTAACTTTAGTTTATTAAAATGGAATGCAGAGACTTTGATTAAAGGGTAGACACTGCCACCTTCTGAATGCGAAAAAGCATTCTACAGGTTTAAAGTCAGACCTAAGTCTCAGTAGGAAAATCACTTTTTTAAAAAAAGGGCAATGTTAGTAAAAAGCCATTTAGTCAAAAAAACAACAAAACAAAAACAAAAAACCAGCACTGGCTTAAATTTCATTAAATCAAAAATCTATAATCAAAATCTAAGTAGCAAATATATTCAATCCATATTCTTTGAAAGATGGAAAAAGACTTCAGACTAAATGAATGTACTTATCCTAAAAACTGGATTACAACTCCAATTCTTAGGAATTCGTAAATAGGAAGTTAAGAGAGCGGCAAGTACAATCATCCAATGCCTGTATACCCTTTTATTATTCTACCAAGCAAATCCATACTTCCTACCTTTTCGTATTTTTCCTTCAGCTTAGCAGCCTTCTTTTCATAAGGCTGCTTGTCGTCTGCGGCAGTGTTATTCCACATCTCTCCCAGCTTCTTTGCAACATCACCAATGGATAGGCCAGGATGTTCTCCTTTGATTTTTGGACGATACTCAGAACAAAACAAGAAAAAGGCCGAACTAAAAAGAGAAATTCAAATTTTAGGATGTTGTTTACCACCAAACCTGCATTGTACTGCTGTATGAGCTGCTTCTAACTTCTACAACATGTTAGACAGGGGGATAATTATAGGATGCTAAACAGCCTTTATAACCAAAGCTTAATTTATAATTACTTAAACTTACGGTACTACCTAGCAGTTTTAGCAGTTTAACATGTACCATTATTAATGACAAGAATTAAGAATTTCAGGAAGTATTTCAGATAGGTGTTTCTGAAAACCTAATAAAAGAAACAGAACTGCATTTAGGACAGATAACTGTCTGAAACTACCATTCAACACCAATTTTACTGACAATACTCAGACATACCAATGTGAGCCACTCTTCACCCAAAACTTTGACTATACACTCTAAATCCACAAGGCGGCTTGCTGAAGTTCTCAGATTCTGCTGCAAAATAAATAGGTAAGATACTCACGGAGGCCTCTTGGGTGCATTGGGATCCTTGAACTTCTTTTTTGTTTCCCCTTTAGGGGGGATATAAGTTTTCATTTCTCTTTCATAACGGGCCTTATCCGCCTTTGCCATGTCTTCAAACTTTCCCTTTTCTTTAGCAGACATGGTCTACAAAAGAATTATTTGTAAACTTAAGTAGATACTAAAATTTTAACACATTACCCTCAAAAACATTAGAATGAATAAAACCAGTGCACCCTGTTCTAAAGTCACCACTTAAATTATGCAAATAGCATGTAGGCGTTTTAAAAAATCCTAATTTGGACTTAACTCCTTTTTAATTACCCCCTTAGAATGTTTGAAGGCCTCTTACCTTCCACCTCTCTGAGCACTTCTTAGAAAACTCTGAGAAGTTGACTGAAGCATCTGGGTGCTTCTTCTTGTGCTCCTCTCGGCAAGTTTGCACAAAAAATGCGTATGATGACATTTTGCCTCTCGGCTTCTTAGGATCACCTTTGCCCATGTTTAATTACTTTTCTAAAAAAAAAAAAGAAATAAAAGTATTTGATGTTAGCAATGAAATTATGACATGTAGGAGCATTTTTAACTTCTTGGGTAGTGCATGAAATCCCAGACACTGGTTATTTAACACAGTAGTGACATTATAATCTCATAATACCGAACATGAAAATGGCAGTTATAGTCAATTCCTGGAAAAGGCTATGCCAAGCAACGCACACACAGTCCCTTGGTGTGATCTCAAGAATGTGTACACACAATGGCATATCGCACAGCGTCCATCATTTATCTGTCCGTGTCTGTTCCCGCTGAACACCGAACTGACCATTAAAATAAATTTTTTTAAATGTACACCACCATCAGTCAACAAAACCCAACGTCGGAAAACTTACGCTGTGGATTTTGCACTACACTACGGAGATAACACGTAAGCAGCCAAGTGAGCAGACCCCTCTAAATCATGAGCCTTCAGTCACCACATCTAAAGTTTTCCCAGAGTACTTTAAAAATAACCTCTGCAAAAACTTTGCTGAGCGGGAGCAGCCGAAAGCGCCAGCGCTCAGCCCCGGCCGGGGCGGCCGAGGCATCTGCGCGAGCCACCCGAGGCAGCCTCGTTCCCGACCGCTTGGCCCCGAGATGGATTTCAGCTCTGACTAAACACGTCCGGTCTGAAGTTTCTTCGAGTAAACAAGGATGAGGGACAAAAGCCACTCCTGCTCGCCGCTCTGGTTGCTCCCCCTCCACCACCAGGGCAGCTCATTTTTTTAAAGCCTTAAAAGTTGGGGCGCCGTGCGGGGCGGGCGGGATCCCGGCGTCCAGGCTCCGAGTGCCTTCCCGCCACCCGGCCCCTCAGCCCCCCCAGGACTTCGGCGGCGGCGGGGCCGCCGAAGAAACGCCAGGTCGCGGCGTGGCCTCCAGGCCGGGTTCGCCCGCGGTCGAGCCGCCACGTGCGCCCGCCCGGCGCAGGCCCCGCAGGCCTCCCCCATTTTGTCAGGCTCGGCGGAGACAGAAGCCCCGCTCGAAATGGGGGCTGGCTCCGCCCGCGGCCGCCGGGGCCGGCGCGCACGGAATGGCCGCTGCGCGTCTTCCCCGCCTGCGCCGCCGCCGCCGCGAGGGCGAGCGCGAGCGAGAATATGGCTCCTTCCCTTTGTGTGTGTGTGTGTGTGTGTGTGTGAGTGTGTGAGTGTGTGCGAGAGTGCGAGCGCAGGCGGGCGGGGTGCGCGCCGCGCTCTGGCGCACACACTCGGCCATTACAGCCGGGGGGAGGGGCGGGGGGCGCGCGGCCCGGACCCTCCCCCTCCCGGGCCGCGGGGGAGGGGGCCGCCCCGGGAGGCGCCCACCGGCCCGCGGCTCCCCGTCTCCCTCCGCGCGAGCCCGCGCGCCCCGCCGCCCCCGCACGGAGAACGCGGGGCTGTGAAAAGAGAGAGGAAAAAAAAAGTTGCCTCGGAACTGCTGCGCCCAGCTCCCCCGCCCGCTCCCGCCCGCCTTGTTTTCTCTCCAGCCAGCAGCGCCGGGCCGAGTCAGCCATGTTCCAGCGAGCGCAGCGGCGCCGCTCCCCCCGCCGCCGAGCCGCCGCCGCCGCCGCGCCCGGGCACAGGCCGGCGGGCCCGGCCCCGAGCCGCCGCCCCCGGCCCACCGCGCCGCCTCGCCCGCAGAGCCCGCTCGCCCGCCCGTCCGTGCTCGCCGCCGGCGCCCGGCTCTCTGCGGCGGCCAATGCAGCCCGTGGAAGCGGCGCCTCCGCCGCCTGCCCGCCTGCCCTCCCGCCGCCGGCCCCGCCGCCCCCCGCGCACGCCGGCCGCCCGAACGCTCGGCCCAGGGGCCGAAAACACGTTAAAAAATTTTTTTAATGAAAAAAAATTTTTTTTGCGCCAGTCAGCGCGGTCGCCGCCGGGGGTGGAAACTCGCGGGGCTCGGGGCTCGCAGCGCCTCAGGCAGCCGGTGGGCCGGGGTTCCGGCGCGGGGCAGGGCTCCGGCGCCCGAGAAGAGGCTCGCTCCGTGCGCAGTTCCCCCCACGGTCCCCCCTCATTTGCCTTTGTGTGGATCCTGACCCGCCGGCTCCCGGCCGCGGGGATCCGACCACCGCGCGGGGTAGGGAGCTGCCGGAGGCGCTCTCCCCGCCGCGGCGCTGCCCCAGACTCACCCTCAGCGAGGCACAGAGTCGCCCAGTGCCCGTCCGGCTCTCACTTGCCCCGGCGCTGTCTCTATGGAGCTCAATGTACTGCAATGGCTGTGAGAGCGGGAGCCAGACGCAGCCTCCTCACTCTCTCCGCTCTGTAACATTACTCTCCAGCCAGCGCGGCTCCTATTGGCTACCGCCAACTCACGGGGCTCGCTCATTGGCCCGATACCTCCCATTGTCCTGACCAGAGCCCGTTTGCTATTGGCTGTCTCCGGGGACACGTCATCAAGGATTGAAACAGCGCGCAAATCTGAAAGTGTGTGTATGCCGGGCAAAGAGGCTGAGGCGGGAGAGGCAGAGGCAGAGGCAGCAGCTGCTACGGGAAAGCAGAGCTCTATGGTGTATGTGTGCATGTGTCTAACCCAAGCCAGCCCCACACCGGAGCGGCCGCCAGAGCGAAAAGGGCCTGGCTTTTCCACAAGTGTCCCCAGCTCCTCAGGCAAAAGAGACACCCACAGGCCTCCCCCCCCTTTCTTACCCCAAACTCACTTCCAAAGCCGTTGAGATAAGAGGCCCCATACTTTCTATAGACCTTCAGAAGTGAGAGGAGCAATTTGAGATCATGTCCCCTGAAAACTGGGGTTTCTGTTAGTGCAGAGGGGCGACGGCAGCCGAGATTTAAGCCCCTCAACAGCGTATGGTTGCTTTACACTATAGATCTGGGGAAAGGCTGGGTTTTTCCTATAAGAAAGTGACATGGTCTAGTCAGCCGTTTTGAAATACCCCTTTTCTGGGCTCATGAACCCTAACTCAGACTTGCAGAGCAGCTAAAATCTTGATTCACTGAACAGGCATTCAGTTTCACCCTTTTTCGTGGTTTGATCAAGTTTCGCCGCATATCTAGAACTTTTTATTTAAATACAAAGCACTGTCTTAACTTCCTGAAAATCAAATAATTATTCTATGTAATTAAAGTACAGCTACTTCGTTTTGATATGGGGTACTCTAGCAGGAAATGTTTGTGAGGGCCTGGTGGAATTAGCGAATTCATTAGAGACCACATTTTTAACTGTTTGGCTATTTTATTTGACTTGGTGTGGATTACTGTTATAATCAAACGAATCCTTGTGATGCTATCTTTCTCTCCCATCACACCACTTAGTGCATCCATGTAACTGCTCTAGGATTACAGGAGCTGTAGGTATATTGTTACCCGAAGGATTGGATGGAGGCAGAGAGTGCATATGCCCAAATCCACAGGCTGTGGTTTCTCTAATTCACCAAGCTGGCTGGTGTTAATAGACATACTTAATGTGTCTGCAAAGCAAATGTGCTAGCTATAATGGGCAGTTCTGAAAACTGTACAGTTATATCAGAACTTTATGAAACTGTTATCTATCCCTTCTTAGCCTGAGCAGACCACACCCCTAGTCAGTTATAACAGACTTCCCCTTTTGTCACTCTCTAATAGTATGTATACACTTCTAAATCCACCAGCCAGTTCCTCCAGTATAGTAGATCAAAGTTAAAACAAATTACTTTATGATGTTAATTTTATTTCTTATAGCCTCTGAAAGCATCCATAATTCAGTGTATTTGCTAACATTTATTAAATCATTTGAAATAGTTTTAGGCTTACACCACTTTCCTTACCTATGATTTTAACGTTTATTCCTTTTTTTTTTTTTAACACATGATTAGTCTCAGGGATTATAGTCTTGGTGAATGAAAAGTGAATATGAAAAAGAGTATAATATTAAAAACAAATGTATAAAATAGCATAATATACACTCAATGTCAAACAAGTAAAATTTTCATGTTGTTAAATTCATACATAGTCACTCTTCTCTATTGCCCTCTACTAATCAAGTTTTATGCATTATATAAACCTAGATTTTTCAATTCTGTTTTATTTTCTGGATATTATTTCTGGATATTCCAAAATGTTCATGAAAATGACTGATGCTTTAAATGGCACCCATGATAACAAAATTTGGTTATCACTTAAAGATGGCACTGTCAGTATTTTCCAGGAGTAGTGTTAGATTTACACTGGCTCAACCACACACTTTTACAAGTTGTCTACAATCTCTTACTCTTTTTTTTTAAAGATTTATTTATTTATGCATACAAGCTGGGGTGTAGGCCAGAGGTGTGGGGTGGTGAGAGTATTCACCAGAGACAGAGTGAGCAGCAGAACAGGCAGATCGACTGAAGTACACTACTGAGGGGAGCAGTGGGCGCAGCAGGAGAGGTCTGCTGCGCCATGTGGGA
>PVIJ01016028.1:0-34174 GCA_004024925.1 Scalopus aquaticus
AAAGTCTAGACTTTATATTTAGCTAGTATTGATTGCCTTCTCACTAGGAGAAACAAGAAAACTGTTTTCCTAATGCTTTTATCAATTCTTATTAATTTCATTCATTAAGAAATAAAATTTTACTGATTTTATTATTTTTCATTGTCAAGGTTATACTTATTTTTTATTTGTAGTTCACAGTTGTCTGATAGATTCTACATATAAAGGAATTCTGTGATTCTCCCTAGTTCTTTTATCATGGTTTATATATTCCTAAGCTCTTTATTTCATTTTATGTGTGTGTGACATGTTATCACACATACACATAACACATATATGATTCACATAAACCTGTATATAAAGGTAAAAGATATATCTAAGTCCTATAGAGGTTCTCTCTCTTCACTTGCTCCATGTTTGTGGGAATGTCTACATATTGTTTAAAATACAAGTTTTCTCATTCTTTACATATTTCCTGAACGTCTAATGAGTGTATTCCAGAGTAAAAGTGTTGACAAAGGTTCAAGTATCATTAAACATGTGAAAAAATTGTATTGATACATTCAAAATTCCTCCTACTCACAATTACGGTAACTGAAAGATCTACTGTGTTAGGTTGTTACTCGTTGCGGCAGGCAGCCTCCTAGCAGCCCTCAAGACCCTGCCCTGGCACTCACAGAGCTGTGCAACCAGTAGGCTGCTGTTAAAATGATGGGCTGTGATTTACGAGGCTAGGTTATAAAATAACTTGCCCCTTCATCCTTCATCCTTGCTCTCTTGGGTCACCTGCTATGGGGAAACTGCTGACATGTCACCATGGACACTTAAGTAGCTCTAGGTGCCCCTCATAGAGAGGAACTGAGACTTCTTGCCAACAACTGCACTAATTTTTCCAGCTGTTGTGTGAGCTCCTTTGAGAATCCTCCAGCCCCAGCAAAGCCTTCGGATGATTGTGGCCCCACCTGACTAGCTCATTAGAGATCTTAAGCCAGAACCACCCTGCTATGCTGCTTCTGGATTCTTGGTCACAACATAATGAGGATAATAAATGTTTATTGTTGTTTTAAGTTACTACACATCAACAGACAATACATTATATATTACATAATCTGCTGTTTTACAATAATAGATACCTAATACATTAGTGACTAATGCCTCTTTAAGGATGTGATTAGACACTCTCTTAGCAGGACCCCAGAAAAGCATATTTCTAATGGAAAAGATTCTTGGGGGAAAGGGATGAACCAATGTTTATTGAACACTTACTATGTGGTAGGTACTGTTATGCTATCTTATTGAAGCCCTAGGGCCACATGTGGAACAGTGTAGTGGGCACTTGCTTACTAATTTGGATGCTGTCTGCTGCCAAGATGGAATGACAGGGCAAATAAGAAAGATTTGTTTGCCTCATACTTTTGCAGGAAATTAGGATACTGTTAGTGTGCTTTGTGGGGCAGAAATGTCTCTGATGGAAAAAACTCTGATGGGGGATTATATTGAAAATCAATCTACCTACTAATTGAGAAATGTACATACCTAGACCTGTGGCTCATTTTGTAGAGACATATTTAAGAAGTACAAGCCAATGCAGAGACAAGGAGGTTTAATGCAGAGACAACAATTAAATGCAGGTACAGAATCAGAAAACAAAGTAAGAAAATACTGCAACAGCTAAAGTCCTCCATCATTTAATTATTTCACTGGACTTAGAGAGGCCATCTTATTTGCAAGCCTTGTAGCCTTGAAGAATGTGAAATACATGATTCCTGTCCTCCAGGAATGGAAGGGTGCATAGACACATAAAAATGAGGTAGAATGCATTATTTGGAAACTTCCTGTGGTGGAACCTGAAGCTTGACTTATCCGCTCCTCTTTCTAGGGTACTATAGTATACCCTGGAGGCTGGAAAATTCAAAGTCAAAATTTCAGCATCCTTTGCAGACAAGGGTTTAGAATAAACCCTTATTGGCATTTAGGCAAAATCTAGAAGGTGGAAGTGAAGCAGAAGACTTCTTGTTTTTTCAGCTATGTTCTGATGAAAGTAAAGAAAAGGACATATGATGCTTTCTGCCACTCAGGGCTCATCTAGCTTTGTTTGGAAGGCAGTAGCTACAATGACTTCTGATTCCTGGAATATAATGTTGGGTTCTTGAACCCAGTGGTTTCAGTAGTGGCCCAAGAAGTAGTAGCTCCTATGGAGAGAAGCTTTCTAGTGTCAGGAGTAATTTCTATCCCAATCTAGAGTGTTCCCTTCCACAACTCTGCCCTGTATTTTGTAGGTCCCTAAATCCCTATATTAAATTCCTTCTGCTGAAAATGCCTGCGGTGGTTTCTGTTTTCTATACTGAACTTTCACTGATAGATGTCTTAAGAAAAGAACCAGTGTGAGGAGATTGGGGTAGGGAAGAGGTAATTAGAAGGGAATTTTCAGCGGAGGAGACTTTACGACATAAAGGTTTAAGGACTCAAAACAACTCAGAGGAGAGATGAGGGCTCCTAGTGGGAGTGATTACAACGGTCTGTTTCTTTTTCCCCAAGTTGGAACCTCTCTGTCACCTTCTACCCTTCAGCTGGGTGGATTATGGTTTTCATTAAGGCCTGGACTTCAATGAGTAGTTACTTGGCATTTCTGTTTGGTGTCACTGCCTATGTGCTGGGAAGTATGTTATTTCAATACGGGACTCAATACTCAGAAAACAGATTTTCATGGAGCCCACTCACAGTTCCTGCAAAGATAAATACATCTGGAGTAGGCAATGCTTTTCCTCTGCCGTTGCCTTCTTTCATCACCTGCTGGAAACTGCAGACTGCTGTCCCGAGCTCAGCTCCTGATCACCTCTCTCCCCAGGGAAGGACAGAATGGAGGGACCAGGTGTTCTCTGACATGGCAAATCAGAAGAAAAATCACTATATTAGGAGTGGGGAGACCTGGGATCTAAATTTAGCTCTGTCGCCTGCCGGCTGCTTAACCTTGGGCAAGTTTAATTAATAACCAAATCTTTACTATCTTGTGAATCTGCCCACTTCTCTCCACTTTAAAGGCTGTGACCATTTCTCCTGTTATACCTCCTGTTTTCTGTGCACACTCCACAATCCATTTTTCTTGGTGCATTCAGAATAATCTTGTAAGAATGCAAATCAGGTCATATCATCTCTTCTTTATGACTCTTTAATGCTTCCTAATGCCCCCAGGGTGTCAAACTCTTGGGCAGGACATAAAGTCTGATTTGGGGGCCTCCCTGGTGGTGCAACAGGTTAAGCGCAGCACTATGAAGCTGTCCAGAGCCACTGCAGCACAAGATCGACACCCAGCCAGGTAGATTCCCACATGGCACAGCAGACCTCTCCTGTCTCACCCACTGCTCCCCTCAGCAGTGTATTTCAGTCGATCTGCCTGTTCTGCCCCCCACTCTGTCTCTGGTGAATCCTCTCATCACCCTATAACTCTGGCCTACATCCCAGCTTGTATGCATAAATAAATAAATCTTAAAAAAAAAAAAAAGCCCGACTTGTTCTCAGCGCACCTCTCTACCCTCCTCTCCAGAAGGGTTATATTTTTAAGGTGAACTAGAACAAGTGGCTCCCAAAATGGGGTGTTCATCCTAAGCAGTAGATAAGACAGGCCATTGGGGGTGTCCCCAGGTAATATTAGCATATATCTATGTATGTTTTGATCTAAAATTAAAGATACACTTAAGATAATATGTCCTGGCTCAAATAATTTTTCAAGTTGTTCCACGACCCACAGGGACCTTGTGTACCATATGTGAAGGTCAGCACTGCAAGGTTGGGAGGCTGGTGGTTGCCTGTGCGGGCTCTGGTGTCAGACTTGCTCCATAAGTGTTTTTAATAGGTTATTAATATCAAATTACTACTATCATCATTTTTACAAAGAGTGTAACTCTCATGGTGCAAAAGGGTTTATAGAAAATGGATAGGTGTATTAACAAGATTCCTGCCAAGAAGCTTCAGATTATAAACAAAGATTAACTAATATTAGCCCAAATAAATCACACAGGAGTGGTGTTGCTTCCTCAGTTCTAACTATGAGTTCATCACTAGCCACTTTAGGGATTGAAGGCAATGATACCCTAATCAGGCATAATGAGAGTGAGGCCCCCAAATATCAAAATTATGAAGTCTACTTAAAAAAGCATTTATGTTCACTGTCAGTAATGTTGACTTTTACCTATGTGTGCATTGTGCCTTGACATATTGCCTGACATAAGTACATGAAAATGTAATTCATAATTAAACGAACAATGGCATGCCTGCTCAAAAATATTTCTTCTGGTAGAACTCTGGTAAAGACATTTGGAGACCACTGAATTAGTCATCGAACTGGGTCTAGACCACAAGGCCTCAGCCTAGATCCAATGTACGTCCACTGACCCATTGCAAGAATGTGAACTTTTTGGTTATTGGTGGATTTTGTACATGATAAAACAGGGTTGTTAGTGTGCAGTATGTTTTATTGGGCCTTAAAGAAAAAGACTTTAAAATATGTAGTATTTCACCTGCAAGATCATTTGAGCTAGATGTTAGCTAATGTTAACTCAGAATAAAGGGAAGGCAAATATTATGTAGTGGACACAATTATGTCACTGACAGGATTGGTGATGGCCACCTGCACCGCCGTGATGGTGAATTGCTTCCTGACATTAGGACCGATTGGATCACACACCAGTCCCATCATTTAGAACCCAGCAAGTCATGCCCTTTTTGCACCACAGTAATTCTTGAAGTAATTTGTTTACCCCGGCCATCAGAATGTAGTCAATAAACCACAGGGATTGACAAAGTGGCACTGTATAAGCAACAGAGGAAAATTGGAAAAGTGAATTGTAGGTGGTGAGTGACTAGCAATTAATAATCAGCTTATTCCCACAGCAGAAATATCAGTGATTAGGAGAAAATCTGACCAGTGGAGAATCTGAATCAGACATAAGTGGGCTATTTAATTCTGTGTGAATACATTTGAGAGTGAGTATATTCTGATTCTCTAAACAAGGTGGCTCTTCACAACACCTGGTTTTGTTAAAACCACATCTACTGACACTTGGGCTGCCTCCAATCATGGGATATCTGGAATTACACCATTAACAATTCACTTCTTTGGGTTAAACACAGACCTCTTAAGGTATCTTCTTTTGAAAAACAAGCACCCCTTGAGAGAATTAGCATGTCAAGTCAAAGATCTCTGAGTGGGAATTTGTCTAGGAAGTGGTTACCCCTGCAGGGAGAGCTCTGGGGCTGTATTAGGGTGCTGGGCATCCTGGGAGGGTGGGGTACAAATTAGTGGTAAGCTGCTGGAGAGGAATAAGGGTAGAGATGGAGGGTGCCAAAGACCAGCTGCAATGAATTCAGTTTTGATAACCAAAGACCCTAATTTAACCCTTTAGTTCAGGTCGAAAATGGACTCTGTCAGAGACAATCGGCGGGGGTGGGGGGAGGCAGAGGGAGGAAAGGAAGATCGCACAAAATGGAATAGAAAAGAACACAAGGGACCATGGAGATGGATCACGGGTGAATTGGTGGTGGGCTACCCAAGGGGAATACAAAATGTAAAAGACATAAATAACAATAAAAATAAGGAAATGTGAAAAAAAAAGAATTCACAGTTCAAGTGAAAGATAATTAAAAAAAACAACAACAATAAATGTACCCTAACTCTCTGGACTTGGGTAAGGCATCCCATCTTTCAGAATAAGGTGACTATAATACATTGTTCAAGGGACTGGTAGACAGTCAACCCTCGGTTTTCAGGGAGGCTGCCATACGCTTGTTGTCAATGGGCAATTTGGACATGAATCAGAGCACTCTCTGCAAAATCACACCCATTTTCTTATCAATTTTGGACAAACAAGAGACAGGAAGGTGAATTTCTGGAGAGAATAGAAAAATGCTCTTCAATGCACAAAATCGTTGTGATTAGGGACCGCCTGTTGTTCATTTTTCAGACTCCCATTTCTCATTGTTACTGTGGATGATGGAGCAGACCGTGCTGATGGCATCTTTTCGATGATTTCATTTGTGATGTTCACCTCCTTGCTTGTTCAGCGAGCTGCCACATCTGTGCAATATTCTCCCCCCCATCGCCCTACAATTGATTGATTTAGTAGATTCAGTGAAAAAAAACCCCATAGTTTGACAAAAATGCACCTTTTGACACAAGTTATTATTAATCAGTAGCTAACTCAATTGATATGTTATTTTTATCTTGATTTTTTATTTTTGTTTTTGGAAATAACAAGTTTAGCGAACTAAAAAGACCAGGTGTCTAATCGACTTGGCTGGTTGTGCTGACAGATATTTGATGTGACATCAATTGACTAAACTGACGGGAATTTGAATGAGTTCAGTCAAAATGTTTGAATCCATCAGCGGGGAGTGTCAACCATTTTTTTGCTCTGGAGAAAGCACTCAACTCTCTGCGATTTTCAGTGAGGAAATAGAAGCTGTTTGGCCTCAAGAAACAAAACGCTGATCTGAGAAGATTCTTTGAAAGCACCTGAGTGACTTTTTTGTCTTCTGCTCTCTTGCAAAGACCTGAGTCTCTCAAGGAATGACCAATATGGGTGCCCCATTGCAACTGCGTGTTCTAAGTTTCTGGGAAGCGGAAGCAGTGGAAGGGTGTGTGGAGGAGCTCTGGTCTTCAGATTCCGTCAGACTTTACACAAACCTGTCCTTAGGGTATCCAGAGTCAGACCCTGGAAAAACCACTCTGTAAGTAAAACAGGTCTCCAGTTTTCTGAAACTCTTGCTCCTGCCATCCTGCCCTGCTACAATTTTCTTTTTCGATCCTCCTCCTCCCTTTATCAGAATGTGCAAAGCCCTCCTCTGTGTCTCTCCAGGGCAGATATCCTTTAATCCCTCTAAGGGACATGTGACAAGTCACTACCCTCACTAGCTTTCCCCAAGAGCAATTACATTTCCTCAGGGACTGGCATTTTAGCTGAGCACTTACTATGTACCAGGTACTGTACTGAGCATTTTACACGTTTCCTTGCTTAATGTTTGGATTGACACTGAACATTGTGTGGGTCTTTGTGGTCAATTGATAACTCATGAAATCAACTTCTTTGGGTGTTGAACATCTGGGTATGTTAGGCTTGATCTGGGTAGTGAACTGGCATTTCTAGAATAGATTCTGGATTCTAGAAAGACAGAGACCCCTGGAAATCATGTGCGGCTGTATACCGCTGCATAAGTTATTTGAGTAGTGGATGCCAAAGGCTCTGGCCTTCAAATTTCTCAGCCAGTCCTGTGGAAGGCTGTGTTCCCAATCTTGTCTCACTTCAGTTCAGCAAAGACTTAAAAACTGAGGGCTACCTAAACTTCATCTCTTTAGTCAGAAAAGGTGTGGAGTCATTCCAGTTAATGCCTACTTATGGGTCGGTCTGGTCAATTCATTAGAGGAAAAACATCATGTGGACTTTCCCCCAGTGATTTTAGCAAAACATCTGCTCAGTGGTACAGATGTCAAGCTGGACTGGTGAGATTTTCTGGGTCTCTCCTGGAGAGAGCCAAGCTGTTGGACTGGACAGATTTAGGGGAAAATCTCCACTGGTATCATGATGATGACATTTAAGAAGTTGTATGAAGCCCCAGAAAATACTATAGCACCAAGAGGCTTGAGGGGTGAACTGACTCAGCCTTATACCTCTTACTGTGTGGCCACAGCTACATTACAAAGCACAAACACTGTCCTCTTTGGACATTCAGGGCTGAGTCAATTGCCAAGAGCAGGGGAGAGAAAAGTCTGGGAAGATGATGATGGTTTTGGTCAGGGCTCTCCCACTTATCTTCTTGAGTTTAGGTGACAGTGTGTTTCTATATTAATGTACCCTCATTATCCTATGTTGTCTTTTCTTCACAGTGCCCCCATGTGGCAGGTTTGGCTAAGCTCAGGGAGGCTAAGTGACTAGCCTAAGGTCATGTAGCCCATTGGTGGCTGAATCAGTGTGGTGGTGCAGTTGGGGGTGCACTCTCTGTGCTACTGTGCTGACCAGGCAGGTGTGCTGGGATGAAGGACACACATGGGAGTGGTAAGAGTAAGGTTCTGTCACTAGAACCTTTCTTCCTCCCCACTTCTCCCAGTGTCATGACCTTGGGGAAAAGCAGGGGCTGACTTCTCCCATCTGCAAAATGAGAATGAATGGTGGGAACAGCTACCAGGGATGGCTGCATGGGCAAACAGGAGCAAGTGTCTATGGCCTGTGCTTAAGAGAGCCCTGAGCTTGAGGTTTGCTGCTCGATAGTCACCACCCTGAAATTCTTAACAATTCAAGTATCTCCAACTACAGACTTCAGAATCTTGAATTTGTGTGTAAGTGAAGTCGAACAGGCCAATGGATCAGGGGCGAGGAGGTATGGCTCCTTGCCTCACATCCAGCCCTGCCTCTCATGACCGTCTCCCATTCTCTCCCACCTCTTGGAGGCCAGGGTCCTGTATAGCCTCTGGGTCCTTGCCCCCTCTGTGCTACCCTCTGTGCATACATGTGCAGCGGTATGGGGGGGGGGAGGGCTGGAATTTGATGTAACCTGCAGCGTCTTGACCTGTTCCTGGTACTGCACAGAGGCTGTGGCTGGCCCATGTGTGATGGGTTGGGGTGGAAGGCCCGTGGGAAGGGGATACCCCTGACTTAATTCCTGCACAGGCTCGGGCACGGTGTATCAGCCTGGTGGCTAGTGAAAGGTGGAACCTGGTGGGCTTTTATGGGTGTACCAAGTAGCAGGGGACCCCCAGGTACTTATGAGGATCTATACTCATCTGGTAGGTATTCCTGTGCCCCAGGAAACATGACACCAAATAGCAGAGAACAGCACATGACAGGTGAAGAGAGTGAGCGACTGAGTGGAGAGTAGATATCACCTTTAACTGATTTTTGATCAAGGGTCATGCACTTTCAATTTGCATTGGTCCCCACAAATTCTGGAGCTGGCCCTGAACCCCCCTCAGGCTGTGGTGAGGAGCAGGTGATGGCCAGAACAGGACGGCAGGCAGGCAGTGCTCCCAGAGCTCTATGGGCCATTGTCCCGCTGGAGGCGCAGAGTGGCTGGGCTGTGAGCGTCCCTTCACTCGAGCGGGAGGGCCACAGTCATGCTCCCTGGAGGGCGGACCTCCACCCATCAAGCCCAGAGCAAAATGGGGGACTGTCTGCTCTCTTCCTAATGCCTGATGCCCGACGTGCTTCTTTAAGTGGGGCCAGGTAACTGGAGGAAAGTCCTTTGCTACAGTCAGAGCAGGATGGGGGCCAGGGAGGTGGCAGGCATCTGGCTGAACCCAACTGGAAGGAGAGCAGGAGGATCATCATACAGTCACATGTGCTTCGAGTCAACTCATTTCCAGCATGATAATGAATTCAGAAACGAGCTTCTGCAATGAACTTTCCATCAGGAGGGAGGCGGTAATTGTGCTGGTTATTAGCGATTACTCCTGGATGGGGGTTAGGGGTGTGAGCAATAGAATTAAATGAATTTCCTTTGAAAGTTCTGCTGTGCAAAGTAAGAGATATAAACGCTATATTATGCGTTTAAAATACCTTCAGGGTTTGGTTTATAGACTTGTTTATATTTATATATTTATTTGAATGTTTATGGCTTTCTCTCTGTCATTTTCGCATTGGTATCTCCATACTCATTATGGTTTTATGGCTGCTTTTTGGAAGTCAGTGGCTGCACACACCAGCACATGATATGATGAGAGAAGGAGATCCAGAAAAGGAAAACAAGTTTAATATTGTAGTTGAGAGGAAGAACCTTCCCCTGGGGCATGAAAGTGGAAAATAAAGCTCTTGGTTTGCGTGCTTTTAGAATCTTGGGGAATTATTGCTAGAAGGCAGCTGAGAGGTAGTCCAGTTTGGCCCTCCTTGGAGAGATGAGGAGGCAGAGACCTGAGAAGTGGAGACACTCAGCAGAGGCCTCATCTCTCACTGTTCAGAAATCAGGATGTCTCCTGATGTCCGCTGCTACTCCAGACCCGCCTTATCCTTCCTAGACACAGGGTGACTTAACTCCCGGGTACAGTGAGCACAGCATCTAGAACCCATATTTTTAAAGACTCCCAGAATGCTTTCATTTCTTTTAAAGTCAAAAGAAAAAAATGCATATAATCCATCTGCATTATATTCATTTCAGTATCAACACAGTCCTAAAATGTAATTTTAATATAATTTTTCTATGGCGAAAGGGACCTATGAAAGCCAAGGAATTGTGGTCCCCACAAATCATAATGTGGTGTTGCTGATACAGACCAATCAAGAGAGTCCTGGGGGGACATGTGGGACGTTTTCATTGGGAGGCAGCCTCCTGCGTTACCTCCAATCCACGATGCTGCATCTCATTCCCTCCCCACTACCCCTACTCTTAAGCTCCCTTGTCTCAACTGTCTTTTGTCTCTCTGCAGAGAGATCATTTCACACAGGAAGAAGTTCTGCTGGGTACCTTATGCTGGGTAAAGAGAGACAGAGACCTACGTGGGCATATTCACACAGAATAGTAACCTCTGCTGGGCCTCCCTGGTGGCACAGCGGTTAAGCTCTGCGCTATGGAGCTGTTGGCAGTGGCGATGAGAGTTCGCCGCCCAGCTGGGGAAATGCCCACATGGCGTGGCAGACCTCTCCTGCCTTGTCCGCTGCTCCCCTCAGCAGTGTACTTCAGTAGATCCTCCTGTTCTGCTCCCCGCTCTTTCTCTGGTGAACCCTCTCGCCGCCTCTGGTCTGTACCCCAGCTTGTATGCATAAATAAATAAATCTTAAAAAAAAAAGAATAGTAACCCCTGCTGACTCAATTTTGATCAGAAGGCAACTAAGGATGTTCTAGGCTTTGGAGTCTGCACTGACGAAGCTGGTGGGTCACAACTGTGGCATAAACGTGGGCGGCCCATTTACAGAAAGTCCCATTTAGTAGAAACAGGAAGTGCTGGACTCCTCTGGCTGGATATGTGTGACTGGCCAGCATGTCCCCAAATCTGATTAGCATGAGAGGCTTCCGAATCTCAGTAAAACAGATTGTCACTCATTGCTGTAGACTGAGTGTTTGCCCCCCCTACCCCCAAATCCATATTTTGAAACCTAACACCCAATGTGACGGTGTCAGGAGGCCTTAGGATGTTAGCAGGTCAAGAGGGTGAGTCCTCACAGTGGGATGAGCGTCCCCTGCGCTCCCACTGCACGAGGACTCAGCGTGGGCAGTTGTCTATGATGCAGGAGGGGGCATCGAATCTGCTGGCACCGTGATATCGGACTTCCAGCTTTCAAAGCTGTGAGAAATAATACTTGTAGCTTAGGAGCCCCCAAGCACACGGTATTCTGGGAGGGCCTCCTGAATGGACTGAGAGCCTAGGACCCCTCCTCCTCTCACACCCATACTCCAGGGCACCAACAAATCCTGACAGCTCCACTCGAAAGCACATCTAGAATTGACTTTCCTCATGACCTTTACTGCGAGGTGGCCGAGCCTATGGAACCATCTACTGGGCTATGTGAATAGCCTCCAGGCCGGGACCCGTCTCTCTGCTTCCCCATGTGCCTGGGCAGCCTGAGCGGTCCTTGGAATATGTAGCATGGACACCGTCCCCTGCCCGAGACCCCTGCAGGCCTGCCGAGCTCACTGAGGCATAAGCCCACTTATAGGCCCCCTCGGCCTCCCCGACCCGGGCTCTGGCTACTTCTCTGATGTCACCTCCTCCCACGCCCCTCCTCCAAACCTTGATCATGTCAACCCACTCCTGTTCCAGGGCCTTCGCACGGACCATTCCCTCTGCTTAGAACACCCTCCGTGATTAGTCATGGCTCTTCCTCAGAAGGGCTGCTCCAGTCACCCCTCTACTAGAGCACCCCTGGCTTTCCATGCTTTCCCCCCCGTGACTTCCCTTGGCACACTCACCCCAGTTAGGTTCCTATTGGCCCCTCCCACTGACAGGGGCCATATCTTACCAACTATGTTCAAATAAGATTTGTTGAGTGAATTACTAAAAGACTGAATTTTTATTATTTATTTATTAAAAATGCGAACACCTACCTGTATGGGTAGAGTTTCTATTTCTATCACAGATTTGAATCCTCAAGCCTCCTCAACTCCTGTCTTACAGGGGCCTAGTTTCCTTCTCAAGTGGCTAGCCAGAATCAGCTGTCCTCATGTTGCCAATGGAGGGTATTTCTTGGACATCACTTGACCCTGTCCCTGTCTCTCCCTCAGTCTTTGAGGTATGTGGGTCCCTTGGCTCCCCTAGGCTGAACTGCTCCTCCCACCCCCTTACCCTCTGGGCTGTGGCCGTCCTGTGCTTTTTCAGTTCCTGAAACTGGAGTCTCTGCCCCAGGCCGTTGTGTTTATCGTAAGTTATCTGCCATCAGTATTGCTCAACACAGCTCTCAAATGACAGGGAAGGGAGCAGGAGAAGAGACAGCACTCCCCACCTTCCGCAAATTCAGCAGAAACCCTGGGAAGGGAAGGACGGGGGAGCACTGTTGAGCGATCTGATGATGAAACAGAGGGCGCTGGGATGACTGTTCTGGCAAACACTTTGCCCATTAATTCATTTACAGAACACACATTGTGAGCCTGGTGGGTGCCAGATGGGCACGGGACGGGGAGGAGTGTGTGTGCCTGTGTGTGTGTGTGTGGTAGAGGTGGGGTGTGCATCAGTTGGCGGTGGGGCAGACAGCAGGCAGCTAGCTATGCCACAGAGTGATGAGGGTCTGAATGGAGGGAAGGGAGCAGGGGTGCCGAAAGAGTCCAGGAGATGGGGCGTCGCACAGGGGCTGCACGCTCTGAGCAGGTCTTCAACAGGGAGAAAGAGGAAAGGAGGCACAGCGGGGTCTTGCGATCTTAACAATAAGAAGCCTGGTGGGCCAGTCCATGTTGCTAGTGGAGAAACCCTGCCTGGCCCTTTCCTGACTGAAGGAAGCCTTGGATCGCTCTAGTAGAGGGGTGACTGGAGCTCGGTTCTGCTCTCACCGCGTGCCGTTTCCCTTGAACCTCAAATCTAATGACCAAGTATTCTGTGATGTGTTATACACACTAAGTTCCCTGTTGCTCTCCTGGTACTCTATACCCGCCATCCTCCAGCCTGGTACTCTGTGCTTAGGTCCCCCACACCATCTTCAGTGGTGCTTCTTAAACCCTACTCTAGTGGCGAATAATCTCTGCTGTGTGCATGAACCTTTCTCTCTGCCCCCTAGTAACCCTCTCTACCCTCTCTACCCTCCCTGCCCCTTAGTATCCCCTCTACCCCTCAGTGGCCCTCTCTGCCCCCTGTGACCCCTCTGCTTCCTAGCACTCCCTCTGCCCCCTAGCACCCCCTCTGTGCCCTAGTACCCCCTTCTGTCCCAAGCACCAGCATCTTTGCTCTGGCAGTCAAGATCCCCACTTAAATCACACTTTAAAAAGCAAACAGAACAAGTCATTTGTTAAGCAACTCCCCCTGCAGGTGCTTTTTGTGGCGCCCAATGCCTTCTCCCTGCTCAGCCATATGAGCCATAGTTCCAGAAAGAATTTTTTGAAGGAGCTTAGAGGCAACAGTCTGGCTGGAAGGGGGTGGTGCATAGCAAGCCCACACTTTCACTTAGCTCGAATACTAAAGATGCATACAAGGAAAGTTTTCTAAAAATTCTTTGATTTTCCCTTTAAATGAGATAGAGGAAATGCCTAGTCACCATATCTAAGATTATTATTCTTAGGGCTTTATTGCTATTAATATCATTGTGAGTTGGGATGGCTGGGGTGCTGGAAATGACAGGAAGGCTAAACTCTATTCCTCCACCCAGCTTGCTCTTGGTGCCCTCTCTGGGCTGGCACCATCAGAGACTTCTATATCTGTATTCTTTGATATGGTCTTCATAAGCACATGTGGCTAGTGAGCACTTGAAATATGTTAGTGCTGCAAATATAAAACACACATTTTCAAAGACTTAGTACAAAAATATGTAAACTATATCATTAATAAATTTTAATTTTCATTATATGAAATGTTTTCATCGTGTACTAGTTGCAATAAACTGGCAAAAGTAAATAAACTATTAAAATGACTTGCTACTTTCTGAGTTTTAAAAGTAATATGATGTTTTGACTTTTTTTGCTAACAATTTAAAATGACATCTGCGATGAACGAGGGCACGCATCACATTTCTGTTGGTGGCCCTGGTCTGAACTGTGGCTCTTTAGTTGTTGGATAATGCAGGTTCCAAGGACACTTTTAGACTGTGGGATTGGAGAGTAGATCTAGAGACTGATTTGTTACCATCAGCCACTCAAGGAAGAGCTTCATCTTCTTGCCCGCCAACTCTGTGCTGAACTCTTACTAGGAATGACGCCCATAGCTATGTTAAAGATCAAAGACACTGTGAGGCCATAACCCAGACCTGCGGGAGCAAGGGTTCGAGCCCAGCTCTGTTGGATCAGCTGTCTTGGGTCTCCCTGCCCCTCACTAGGTCACAGTGCCTTGCCTTCCCTTGCCAGAGAGAGTCAGATGGAAGAGACCAGGGGTCAAGTGCTGCCCCTTCCTGCTCGCAAATGCCTGTTTCTCTTGGCTCTGCAAGACCCTCTGTGCTCGTAGGGACATAATATGGTGTGTTACGGCTGTGAAGCAGGGCCCTGTGGAGCAGACTCTACCTTGTCGTCTTGGGCCTCGGGCAGCACACTTGGTGACTTCTGGGAATCAGTCTCCTGCATCTGCTTCCCTAGAGGTAGGCTGGGAATGGGGTGCCCAGGCCCATTTGTAGCAGGACTGTGTTTATAGTGCTCAGCCTCCAGCTGGAAAGGAAACTGATTCTGCCTGATAACTGATACGTGGTGTTGGTAATAGGACATCAGACTATTTAGGCATATAGACAATCGGCTGAACTTTTATTTACCATATAGGCATTTAAAGACTCATAGATTGAGGCAGGAAGGAGGGAAGAGATGGATAAATCATCTAGTGGAGTCCTTTTATTTTACATGGAGTCAGAAAGGTTAAAGGTCCATTCAGTCTTGCCCAACAAAAAGGCAGGAACTACCACATTGGGCCATTTCCCCTTGGTCAGCAGCCTTCCCCTAGGGCATGAGAAGATTTTCGTGCCAACCATAATCTGGAGTTCCTAACTCCAGGACTACTGTCACTCATCATTGCCCTGCCGAGGAGGTAAAGATGCTGGACTCTAGTCCTGGGGCATGTAGCTGTAGACAGCTGTTCAGATTCAATCGGAGGACTTCTTGGGCCCAAAGTCTCTGCACCTTCACCAGCTTCCAGTGGTAGCGAACTGGACCTAGTGGGTCTCCTAATGGGTGACAGGAGGCCTAGTCTGGGCCACAGCTGTGCAACTGATGAAATGTCTTTGGCCTTTCCAGCTACCCTTTTGTACATGTGCCTTCACCGAACATGCTCAGGGTACCAGCTGGGGTGGAGGAAAGCAATTAGCCTAGAGCCTTGCAATTCAAAGCCCAAGGCCCAACAGGAGCATGTTGGTGCTTGTTAGTAATGTGGAGTCTTGGGCTCCTCCACAGACCTACTGGATGAGAACCTGCATTTCACCAAGATGCTAGGGAATTGGTATGTCTGGTACAGTCTGAAAAGCCCCTCACTTAGAATATTAGCAACTTAATGCATTACCATACTCTGGAGTATTTGCATATCAAAAGGATAAGGAGAGAGTGCAACGTTTAATTCAAAAAGTCCACCTCCAATGGGAGTGGGAAGTGGGGAGTTAAGATCTCCATGTCTGACATTGGTATTTACGTCTGTGCGTTTGGGAGAGGGTCGGAGGTGGGGAGGGTGGTAGGCAGCTCGAGAGCTCGGGCTCCTGAGTTTGACTGCTGAGGTTCAAATACTGGCTCAGTCACTTGTGCCAGTTACATGATCTTAGTCAGTTAGGAGATCTTGGATATCTTGCCTCAGTTTTCTCATCTGTAAAATGGGGAAAAGCGTTGCTACATCCTAAGGTTGTTGTTAAGATGAAATGACTTAGTTTATGCCAAGCCTTTAGAATAGCACCTTGGCACACTGTTAGCACTCATTCAGCATTTATTGTGATCAATTTCCATGTATGAAATAGCCCATGGCACATGGTCTCTACCACTGCAAGGATGACATGTGGGTCACAACGTTCTGTGTGCCCTTCCATTTCAGGGGTCTGGGCTTTAGATCCCTAGGGTGCAAAGACAGATGGGGAAGGAGGGCCTCACGTGGCTTCGTGCTGGGTGATTCTGAACACACATGTGAGCTCTTGCAATTGCCCAGATCCAGTGATGGTTTACAGAAAACAAAACCAATTCACCTCCAGGGAGTCCTCACTCTGTTCTGTTTGAAAATAAACATAGCAATAGTTTTATGATGTGAATTATAGTCTAATAGGAAATGAACTGAGAGTGTCCAGCTTCCTTAGGATGGGCCATTCCCTGGCAGGGGGAGTCTGGGTCTATGTGTTCATGTAGAAAACAATGTTGTCAGCAGCTCTGATCTAAGGCAGGGAGAGCCAGTGCCCATAGTGAAAGTCTCCATGTCCTTTGTCCAGGGAAGTAGCAGGCTTTGGTGGAAAGAACTCAACTGGGATTCAGGAGTCCTGTGCTTATAATCTGCTGGACATTTAGCAGATTACAGAGAGAGTCACTCTCTCTCTACCCTTCATCCCTCAGCTGTAAAACAAGGGGGAGAACCCAAAGTACCCACAGGGATTAGCTTCCAAATCATCCTAGCAGTTAACTGTCACAGTCAGATGTTCCGCAGTTTGACAGGGAGAGGAATCATGGCGACCACCTTTTCTGAGAAGAGCCAACCGTCGAGGAAGCCTAGTGCCACCAAGGTCTGAAGGAGGGCTCATCCCCAGACATGGAAATTTGCGGTCTCTTAAGAATTCCCAAGACTACCTTCTTCTGGACCCCCTGAGGCTCCCACCTCTGCCCCAGCCTTGCCACCTCCCCCTTCTTCAGCAAGTTAACCAAATTCTCTCTCATGGACAGTTCAATGGAAAGTTAGTCTGAAATGACAGTATATCATATTTCACGAATTTAATAGGGTTTTCATGATTTTACAAAGCGCCTCCACCAGACACTCACAGCTGGAGGCGGCTCAGCGGGAGGCTGAAGTCCTGCATCTGGGTTTTCAACTCTTGCCAAATCCATTGAATTTGATCCGGAATGACTATGAATCTTTGGAATGTACAGTCCCTTTTCTCTTGCCTTATCCAAATAAAAAAAGGGGTGGGGGGGAGGGTGGTGCGGGGAAATGTCCTATGAGAATTCCATATGGAAACACTAAACGTGCATTATAAAGGATTTCCTATAAACAAAATCCCAGTCAGAGATGTTGGACCCTCACCATGTTGAAAACAAAGGGCCCTTGTGTGTGTATTTGTGTGCACTTTGAAACATGTACATATATCCACTCAGGGGGCTCCGGCAGCCCCCCTTTCTCTCCTTCTAGCTAACTCTCTCCTTGCCATCTCCTCCGTCCCCCAAACCAGTCCCAAACTCCTAACAAGAATAAACTTTAATCGTTCTGCGCAGTAAATCCCCTACAAATAAATATCCCGGGCAACTTCAAACACGCTTAATTGGAAGCACATGGGTAGAACTCCACAGCCCTGGCCGAGGCTGCAGAGCTGTAATTTTATGTTATGATCGACCATAAATACGTGCCATAATGAGCAGAGTTTGGGTTTCCCTTCTGTGTATCAGAAAACTGCAGGTTTGAGTTTTTTCACATTCTTTTTTTCTCTTTTGCTCTGCTTTTGTTCCATCATCAAACTTCACATTTAACATCCTCCCCATCAACCCCAAACGAAAAAAGACAACCACAATCTAAACAAACTTTCTTCTCCCTTTAACCTCTCTCTGCAACTCCCTTGCTCCAAACCATGCATGACTGTCCTGTCTTTCTTTCTGCTGTAAAAGAATTATGGTTTGGGCTTAAAAAATATGTTCCATCATCAGAACGGGAGAAATGAGGCTAAACCACCTCTGGGCCCACTAATGGTTTTATCACAGAATTCTGGCTGGAATGGGTTGACGGGAACTTTGGCAGGTCATGAAGTCTACCCCCTGCCTCCACACTGTCTTTTCTAAAGCACTGCGGGCCAGGGGTAGCCACCTTCGCCTCAAGGATCGCCCAGACAGGAGTTTCTGTAGTAGCTCACCACTAGCAGCCTTCCACGGGTTCTGAAGAAGCCACATCATTTAAGACCATGACTCTGCATCCTGACTTTAGGGGATGGAAGGCTTTTAGATGCCATCCTTCCCAATGATCTCAGCAACCCCAGCCAAGCAGGTGGGAGAGTCTTTCTGGTTTCAAGGCGGGGGCAGGGGGGAGGACCCAATGCCAAGTTCCCAGTGCACAGACTTGCTGAATATCAGACTTAGAAGGAACTTCAGAGTCTTGACTGGCTGACTTCCAGCTTGGGTCCGGGTCCTTCCGGGAATCTGGAGTCTACCCCGCTCCAGCAAGTTCCCTCTGCTTTCCGAAAGCCCTAATGATCAGAAAGTGGTCTCTTAGTGAGCCCATATCCACCTTCTTTCTTGCATTTGTTGGTCCTCACTCTAGTCTCTGGGGCAATATAGAAGAGTTTAAATTCCTCTGAATGCCAGTCATATTTATTATCATGTATATGTATATCATGTATACATATTATTATGTATATCATGTCATTATATTGCTATCATATCCACCTTACTTTTCCTTTTCCAAGGATTAAAAAAAGACCAACCCAGCTTTTTCAAAACCCTTCCATATATGGTCTACACCACTCAGCAGAGACTTGGTCTTTGCTTGTTCTACCTATAAAGGGGATGTAATGATGCCATTCATTCTTACAGTCCAGAATGGTTGCAAAGATTGCGGGCCAGGAGGCTGCTTCCTCTACACGTCTTCTTCAGCATTGACAAGGTACTAGCATTGGCTTGGGAGAGTGGGGACAGCCTCCCACAGCTTCTCATCCTCACTATTTTCACCGCCTTTCCTAGTTGTGTGGCCTGGGGCCAGTCACTTCAGCTCTCGAGGGATCTGTTTCTTTCTCTGGAAGAATCAGATAGCTGAATTAAATGACTTTCAAGATCCTTTCAATTCAACAGCTTCAGAAGGACAGGTATTGATGCTAAGACCCTAGAGTCAAAGCCCTGGAAACTTCTTATCTCAGATTCTCCTGCCTTCTCATTTATCAAATAGTGCTGACAGTGCACGAAACCAAGAAGAGGGTATGACTCTTGACTGTTAAGAACCTACTTTCTGGTCCATGAGACAAGAAATACACAGAAGACAGAATCGGGATGGGGGCAAGATGCTTTCTAACCACTTCCCCTAAGGGTATCCTGGAAAGGGCTTCTCACCCCTGTGTTGACACACTGGAAATGTGGTGGTATGTTGCAAGCAAGGTGTTACCAGTAGCAGTTAAGGGATTTAGTGTGTAATTTAAAAAGTCAAGCAGAATAAAGATCTTTTTCAACAGTGTCAGTCTCATTCCTGTATATTCTACTAAAGAAACTTAAAGTGGTCCTTAAGGGCAAAATTAGAGCTTGAATTTTATCTCCACTGCTTCCTATAACCTAAACCCATCTCCCCGATTTCCTATCTGTTAGACTCCACCTCCAACTCTACCTCACCTGGAAGGGCAAGATCTATGGGTGTCCCCCGCTTGCAGGTGGCGATAAGCAAAGGCTGCAAACCACTATGTGACTGTAGAGTGAAGAGGGTGGACAAGCTTGCAAAATGCTGGTCAGGGGCTGGCCAAGCCCCCATTGTATATCATCTGGACCAGGGCAGTGATTTGCCATTCCATCTCACTCTTGTTTCCTTACAGAAAGAACATTCTCTATCCAGCAACCAGAAGGATCTTTTGAGAAGACAAATTAGAGCTTTGTTTCTCACTTTGGATTCTTCAATCATTTTCCAATGCAGTGGGCGTAAAATCCCAATTCACTCCAAGACCTCCAAGGTTTATAAGAATAAACGTCTATCTCTCTTCTGCCTAACTTCCCACCTTCTCTCCTTCTGTGCTCCTCTCCCTAGCTACCGTAACAATCCTGATGTTCCTTGGATGAGTTGGGCACACTCCTGCCTCAGGGGCTTGGCCCTGGTGGTTTCCAGATAAATGACTCATTCCCTCACTTTACTGAGGTCTTTTCAAGTTGGCCTTCCTAATCACAGCATCTAGAATAGCACTCCCTGAGATTTTCTTCCCTAAATTCATAATATTTATTATCACCCATCACTGTATCATATGATTCTCCACACATTTGTTATCACCTGTCTCTGGCACAGGAGGGCAGAGGACTTTGTCTCCTCTGCTTCCAAATTCCCCCCACATCTAATAGACACCTATTGAGAGAGTGAGTAAATAAAGCCTTACTGTTCCCAGCAAGGGGTGTCGGCACAGGGAAGCCTTGGGACCTTCTCAGGAGGAGGCAGCACAGGACTCACACCGCATGGGGTCTTTGCACAGACGGACCGTCAGCACACCCTCAGAGGCCAGCTCATGGAAAGGGCGAGGAGAGAGGGATCTGGGGCGTCTGGAGTGGGCTGGGTGCTGCAGCTTCACCCCATCATCTGGGCCTGGAGCCCCAAGAGGACACGCTGCCTCTGCCTCACAGGGAAAAAGGTCATTCGGGTATGCCTCTGAGTAGGAAGGTGTCTAGAATCTTAGTTCTTCACCTGCTTGTGCTGAGCATTAGTTTTTATTGATAGGAAGTTATAATCTTAGAATGCTGGAGCTAAAATGATCCTTATTCAGTCATTGATTCAGTCAACATTTGTTGACTAGTTAGCATATGCTGTTTTAGACACTGGAAATACAGGAAGTAAAGGAAAGAGATACAAAATGCTTCTCTTGGGTAACTAATATTCTAGGGAGGGGAGACAAACTTCAGAATACATATGTAAATGACATAGTATGCATGGGAGGAAATAAATCAGAAAGAGAGAGTGGCCAGGGAGCACCTCACTGAAAGGTGTCACTTGAGAGAGAAGGGAAGGTCGGGGGAATGACAAGGAGGTCTCAGGGGCTGACCCTAGAGCAGGGGACAGAGGGGAGGAGATGGAGTCAGAGAGGGCAGTGGTGGCAGCTTGGCCCTGGGAAGCCACAGGAGGGATAGCAGAGGACGACCTGATCTAGCTTACACTGGTCACCTAGACCGACTCATTCTACTTACAAGGAACACACTGAGAGGCCAAATGACTGGTCTACAGCCGATTTCTGACAGCGTCAGAAAAGGAATGCGGGTCTGTATATCTCCGAAGGCTTCCCACTTTTGATTTCCACATTTCATTTTGTTTTATATTCAGAACCTTGCTGCCAAAATCAGATTCCTGAAGCATAAACCCAGCTACTGAGATGGAGGCTTTGCTGAAAGTCACACACATAGGAGCCAAGACCCAGGACTTGCAGAGCCCAGGCCGCTGCTTCAGAGTCACAAGCTCCCAGAGGGGAAGGCCTGCATTCTCCTCCCTGAGGCTCCCGGGCCTGGCTCACCCCCTGGCTAATCAACAGGTGCGTTTCTGAACACGGCCCATTCACCTCCAGCTTCTGAAAAAAATCGAGCCTCATTATCTGTGCTCCCACACATTCCCAACAGCCGCTTGATGGGAGGCACAGCCCTGGGAGGAGGGCAATTTTGGAGGCTAAATTGGCATGTAGAACAGAGGGAAAAGTATAGCCGTGTGTTCATTAGCTGCCTGCAATCTCACACACTGAAAGCTGGAAAGAATGTGTGGTAATTAGTAAGTGCCCAGGATCCTGGCGGAGCAGGCGCAGGGTGAGAGGAGACGTGAGGGCCTGTTAAGGTGCAAGAGATCTGGCCTCCTCTTAAATTAATCTAGCCCATGGGACAAGCACTGTTTCTGCCTGAAGTTGTAAAAAGGCAACAGCATTTTCAAAACTGCCATCATTGACAACATCCTAGAAGTGGCAGGAGGCCGTGTCATGTCTCTGCGGGGCTCTGACTCTGACGCTAGCTCATGCTATCCGGGGCCACAGTCACTTGCCACATGCAGCTGGGCCACAGGCAGATGCGCCACGCTGCAAAATACACACTGCTTCAAAGACTCAAGCTGAAGCCCAGAATGTAAAACAGCTTGTTAGTAATCTTTTACAAGGATTGGGCTTTGAAGCAATATTTTGGATATACTGAGCTAAAAAATATTAAGATTGATTTTTGGCTGTTTCTTTTTACAATTTGAAAGAGTCAAGTAGAAAATTTAAAATTACATATGTGGCTTGCAATCAGTGGTATGCTTGAACTGGCTTATTCCAGTTCCTAAGAGCCAAGGTGTATCCTTTCCTGCATTCTATGAGGTCAGGCTGGTAGGTTGAAATCAGCTATAGTGGGAATGTGAACACCTTGGAAATGGAAATGAAATTAGTAATGTCTCAAAATAGGACCTTTTTTTTTTGAGAGCTGATATACCAACACACCACTTCTCACATTATATTTCTTGGTTAGTTTTATTTTAGATGCTTTGCTTCCCAAGATTTCTTTTCTGGATGTGCAGGTCGAGTGTGGGTGTTTTGTGTTTTCCTCTCTCTTTCCCCTAGTGCTTATATGATTCCATTCACTGATTTTTTTTCATTCACCCACTACCACTGAATAAATAGTATGCATCAGGTACTCTTTTAGACTATGGAGATTTATGATGAATAAACCACAACGCTGCACTTGGGGCATTTAGGAGCTAGTGGGAGTGACAGCTATATGAATAGAAGTTAGGGGAACCTTCTGTGGTAGAGTTGGGGACCAATGAATAGTACAGCCTGCTGTGCCTGGATGGGATGAGAAGTAGGGACAGGAAAGGCTTCACAGAGGAATAGCTATCTGTGCTGGGTTTTAAAGGATAAATAGGAGTTTGCCAGGAAGATCATTTCAGGTGTGTTGGGGTTGCCAAGCAGCTTGGGTTGCCACAGTGTAGGAGACAAGAAAGAGAAGTGATGTTAAATGAGATTAAAAGAGGATTTTTGGAAGACAAGGAAAGCTTTGTATAACATGTTAAAAAGACTCATTAACATATTTTCTCTCTCCTTCCCAGTTGTGTCTTTCCAGTTGTGGAGAACTGGAGTGTAGAATATTTAACCTTTTAAACCTCACCTCCCGGGAACCGGGGTTCCATGTAAGAGATACGGTTTTTTGATGCCAGACACCAGAGGGTGTCGAGGAGCTCAGACTGGACCCTTGGGGGCAGGAGGAAAGACACTCAGAGACATGACGTGTGGAGGCTGGAGGCTCCATTTCACCATGGGGAGTGTCCCCACACGAGCCGGGACAACCATCCCTTCTCTGGATTTTAGCTTCCTCATCTCTAAAACAAACAAGTGGATTAAATTCTTGTGTTTCACTGTACTATAATTACAATATTTATATTTTTGTTTATTATGATTATAATGTCGATTATATTAAGTCTAAAACATGTGACTGGAATATTTCCTATAGCTCAGAAAATAAACTCTAAATGAATTTAGTTTTTATTGACGTGGTTTTGGTCAGTATCACAAATGGTCAGCACAGAATGGAAACAGATAATGGAAAATAAAAATACATAATGGAAAATAAAAAGCTTTCTCTTCTCTGCACTTTACACCCCTGCTCTGATAATGATGATAATACTTATACTCAAAGTGCAGAATTTCTGACTGAGCACTGAGCTCTCTGCTGTGACAAAGGCAGGCAGCTGTCTTGCCAGGATGCCCCTCCTTCCCTCTAGCCTGCAAAATAGGCCGACCGCCTTCCTCTGCCCCAGCCTGGTGTTGCCTGATCATCCCTCTTCTATTTGCAAGCAAATGTTTTATTTTACTTTTAAATAATTTTATTATGTTTATTGAGGTACTGTTGTTCACAACACTGTATATGTTCTAGGGGTACAGGTTCGCTCGTCTTCAAATGTATGTGAGTGTACCACACCCACCACCAAAGTCCCAAGACCTCCACCCTAGTCCATCATACCCTGTTTTCTGCTTTTAATCCTTCCTTTGAACTTTCTCTTGACCTCCATTTTTGGAGCACCTCTTGTCCTAAAACTCAATTTCTTGCCCATGACTTTCCTTAATTACAGTTCAGCTTTTTCTCTTTTTCCTTCTGCTACCACTTCTAATGGGGTTTCTGTTCTTTGGGTCTTTGTTTCCTCAGTCTCCAGTGCTTCACTCTTAGCCACCTGCCTCCTTGTCGTCCTGGGCTGCGCCACAATGGCAAGGCCTGATCACAGGTCTGCTTCCCACCAGCCCTGCTCCTTTTTGGGGAAGGCCACACAGCCTAGTGGTGAGATCTCTGTCTCTTCTGCCTCTATGTGAATCTTGGCTTTGCCTCTTACTAGTTTTGTGACCTTGAGCAAGTCACATAACCTCCTTAGTTTTCTAATCTGTAAAAAGGCACTCACAAGACCATGGGCAATACAAGCTGCGGTGAGGACTGAGGAGTTAGGCAGCGGTTAGAATGGGGGCCGGCTGGTTAAGTCCTCCATGAGTATCGGCTGCAATGATTCCCTTCCCCTTCCCCCTTGGACTGCGTTCTCTTGGTGTTACTGCAGCATCACTGTCTTCCAAGCTTCCTTGCCACTAAGGATGAGACTTCTAAGGTTTCTCTGCAGTGTCTGCCTCCTTTCTAGACTCATTTTAGAGACGGATGTTCTCCAGGACTGTCCTTTCTCTACTTCCTTGCCTCAGCATCTCATCTGTCTCTGGGACTTTAACTAAGCTGGATCTGCTGACAGTATCCATATTTCTTTTTTCAAATTCTGGCACTTTATTACACAAGCGATCCATGTTCATCATAATGGCATACACCTAAAAATGACAGCATTGAACCGTGAAAGTGGATTTCTTCCCCTTTGTAAAGAAGGAAACACAATTTTAAGACATTTGAAAATAACTAACTTAAAACACCGCCACCCTGATAATGTGATACCTGATAATGTGAACACCTGAATATGTCTTAGAGCTTCACCACCATCCAACCCTACAGGTGAGAAAAAGGAAATAAATATCCCTGATATGGCTTATCCCTTGTAGAAAGTTATATATCTACAACCTTCATTTGTGATCTCATTTGATCTTCATAATCTCCCTGGGGTAGACTGTGAGAATTTCCCCAATTTTCCCTCTGTCTCCTTCTAGGTCCTTTACAAAGAACGTTTGCAGCTCTTCCCATGAAGAGGTTGAATCTAGGTCCCTATCACGTATCTGGGCTGGCCTCATAACTTGCTTTGACAAGTAAAGTTCAGCGGAGGTGACACTCTGCTAGTTATGTGTTTAGGCCTCCAGAGACCTTGCTGCTTCTGCTTTCTCTGTTTCAAGCCCTGTGTGAATCAGCTTAGCTCAGTCCCCTGGAAAATGAGAGATGACATGCAGCAGAAGTGAGTCAGCTATTTCATCCCAACCAAGACCTCTGACATGTGACTAAGCTCAGCAAAGCCAACCTTCACTGACTTCCAGATGCCAGCAGACACCTGATTGAAGCCATCCCAGACCAACCACTTCCCAGCCAATCTCAGTTCATGAGCTAAATATTTTTTTTCAAATAGCCAAACTTGGGATGGTTTCTTCACAGTACTGATACACTCACTCTGAGAGAAGCAGGGGAGGAATAGCAGTTATTCCCATTTTATAGGTAAGGAGTCAGAGGCTTGATGAGCCAAAGCTGCAGTTCCTAGTTCAATACTATTTCTACAGTTAACAGTGGTTTTCAATAATTGGTTGGGCACAGAATCCTTCCAGCAAGCAAAACTGTATGGAGTCCTAACATGAAAAACCAGTCAAAAGCAGTCTTTCCATTAAAGCTCTCACAGAGCCCAAGGGCACCATACCCGTCTACCTACTTAGCTCTTTTCTGCATGGCAGCTCCTGAGAGATGAGGTTTGACACCATTACTCTTACACCATCCCTCATCTGCTCCCAAAATACACATGGAGTAGCTACTGTATCTTAGACTTGGCCTAAGACACTTGGCAGCGTACAAGGCAATCAGAATGTGTGGTTTATGGTCTATAAAAACCTCAGTCTAGTGGGGACAAAGCTACATCTGAATTAATGACGAACAACAGTGGCCTGTATGTGAGTGATGAGATTTGCAGTAGAACCTCTAGGTCCTAAGGGTGCACTAGAGATGGTGGGTTATAGGGAGCAGTCAGCAATGAGGTCATGGAGAAAGTGGACACACAAGCAGGACAACTTAATGGGTGACGGAGAAAGGGAAGAGGCATCCAGGAAGGAGAAAGATTTGGCCCAGGGGAAGAGAGGAGCATTGTGATTTGGGGGAAGATCAGGAGGTTTGGCCCATAGGACTAGAGATTTCCAGAACCTGATGTGGGGTGATTTAGCTACAAGTGTGGACACAAGCTGCCTCTGTGTGGGACACGGCCAAAGCAGACCTTTAAAGTCCATGTCCACCATGAAACCTTCTCTGGATCCTCCCCAAAGACTAGTTTATCATTTCTCTGAAATCATGTCCTGGACCAAATCTTTCTAGACTTTTCCCTTCTACCGGAGTGCATGTTTCTCACGGGAAGAGCTGGTTTCCTCCTTTCTTTATGTCATCCTTGAAGGTGGATGTTTACTGGGAGTACCTGACACATACGCATTGACTAAATGATCTCACTTTTGGATGGGTTTCTGTAACTCATAGCACTGGGCTCAAAATTCCTCCCCAACCCTGCCTTTTAAGGGAGTCCTGAAGACTATTTGGAACCCCACCTCTACAGCATTTTGACCAGGGGATATGTTGCCAATAGAAAGACAATTGTACCTAGCAGTTCTCGAATCTGAAGCTTCTGAGTTGTAAGTGATGGGGAGGGCCCATTAGTCATTATTGAAAAGTTGTGGGGACTTTATTAAGGGAAGTGTGCTGGTTTTAGACATGCTCACAAATTACTTGCCATTCCTTCCATCAAAAGGTGGAGTCCAACTTCCCCCCGCTCAGTTATAGCTGACCTTAGTGACTTGCTTCTTAGAAACAGAAAGTAACAGGGAAAATCACATGACTTCTGAAGCTAGCTCATAGAAGGCAATATGGCCTATCTGGTTCTCTAACTTTGGGCATGTGCCTTTGGAGCCCTAGGTCATGCTTTTAATTTTTTGTATTTTGATGCTTTAACATGTGGGGTATTGCTGATCCTGGAGGGACCTCCCCCCAATTAGCTAATTTGCCTGGGAGAACATCTTTTGTTAGAGCTCGTACCCCTTCACTACCTCCTTTATTGGGTCACTATTCATCCACCTGCTCTCATCCTCCTGGGGCAAAGTACCAGACAACTTGGGACAACCCCTATGCCCCAGAGCCTACAGAAATTATTCAAATTAAAGAACTCTAACCCTGTGTACTCTGCCTCACCTGTTCCTTCCTAGGAAAATACAATTGAGTCCTTACTTAATATTATGGATAGGTTCTTAGAAACTGTAACTTTAAGTGAAATGACACATAATGAAAGTAGGTCCTCAAATAACATTATTTTATATGACATCAATGAGAAAAAAAGTCTCAGCCCATGTTTCTCATCAATGTCATAGAGAAATGATGATAAATGAAACAAGGTTATTTGAGGACTTGCTGTGCAATGAATGCTCTTACCCACACTGCAGCCCTCCTCTTCCCTGACCACTGCTGGTACCCACCCCCCCATGTTGTGCCTCCTGCTCAGGGAAACTGAGAGTATAACAAATTCCTCTTTCAGTGTCAGTCATCCCTTAATCCTTTGCCTTCACCAGAACTGAATAATAATAATAAAACCTACATTTGAAAACACCATGAAAGAAGTCTGGGTATCCTGAGATACCACGCTGGAGGGGCCATGGAGGGAGGTGACAGAGAGGTAGGGACATGCCTGAGAAGCCCCCACTTGGCAGGCTTCTCAGTTCATATATGAGGAGAGTCTTCATGAAGACCCCTGCTCTAGTCACCCTTCAAGTGCAACATCAGGGCAGACCCCAAGCAAGAAGTTCCAGTCACCCACAAACCATGAGAGATAATCATAATAGATGACCATTATTTTGTAATGCTAAGTGTAGAGTCTCTATTACAGAGGCATTGGTGTTAGGAACAAAAGGGGTGATCAAAATCATGATTCTATTGGGTCTGCTCCTACTCCCGCTGACTGCCAAACTACTGTCTATGCCATTTTAGGATCACTTAATTCCTGAAATTTGAAATACCTCTAGTTCTAACATGATGCCATAGACTGTGTCTCCTTCCTCCCCCAATGTCCCTCAGTGGAGTACCAGTAATATCTCTCTTGTATTACTTGGTGCAGTGCCTCAAAGAAAACATCTAAAACTATTTGGAAATATTTCTAGGGGCACCAGGACAAAACTCAGAGCTCAGTATGACCAATCAAAAAAGGGAGGGGGGAACGGAGGAGAGGGGTGGAGAAAAAGAAAACAAGACAAACTAGGATTTCAAAGAAAATTGAGGATCTGGAGAGCCTTCAACTATTTTGATTTATATTTAAACATTTCGCGAGATTGAAGTCTTGATTAGCCCAGTCTGCTCAAGTTCTGCCTCAGCCCTGATTTATGGGCAGGCCAAGCCAGAGCAAAATGAAAGCAAAATGAGGTATTCTTTAAAATTACCTCGGAGCACTTGAAGGAGGGCACAAGTGCTAACTTGGAGATTAAAAAGGAAGCGATGCGCTGTGCCTCGGAAGCCCCAGACCTGGGACGCCTGGCGGTGTGGGGCGAGGAGCCTGTGAAGGATGGGTTACAGTCTCTGCAGGTGAACCCCTGCAGGAAGCTTTGTTTGCCGTGGCTCCCCATAGAACGAGCTCTCCATCAAAGTGTGGATCTGAGAGCGCAGGCTGGCATTTTGATTTAGTGACCCTTCCATTACCAGCTGGAGGGGAGAAACTTCAAATACGGAGAAAATGACAGGGGAGTGAAGAGAGAGAGCACTGGCTGCTGGTGGTTGCAACACAGAATCCAGACTCACTGTGGCTCAGCAGCTGAATCACCTGTAGACCCAGGTGAGAGGAGCCCTTGATCCAATTCTCTACTATGACCATCCTCCAAGCGTCCCTCCCAGCCTTCCACCTGGACAAGATACCCATGGGGCCAAGAGGACGTGTTCTCTTGGAGTTCACTGCCCTCTTCTAGACTTTACCCTAGGTGCCTGGAATCTGTAATTCCCTGACCATGTGGCGCCACGTCCACTTCAGGGGCTGCGTGGGCTACCTCCTTGGTTCATCCTTCAGAGAACAGACTACGCCAGTACTATACATATTTCAAGACTCAAGGAGTGGCCAGGAGGTGGCTATTTATAGGAGGCTTGAAAAACACATGGTCCAGCAAATTCACATGTATGTGCAATGGCCCTTAACATGTGCGAAGGAGTCAAGGGTGGGAAGAGAAGAGAGACAGAGGCCAGAGACTGGAACCTCCCTGCTGTCAGGCTTTCATGTTGGTACAGAAAGCTGAGAATTCTAAATTCAAAGTTGGCTCTGTGGGTTGATATAAAGGTGTATCTGTCAATGGAGGGGAAGGGAACATATTGTTTTTGACATTTGTTATCTTGATTTATAACTCTTGTGTATTTAGCCATATGGTATGTGTGAGTCTCCATATGTCCTCTTGCCCAGACCTGCAAAAGTTAGGAAAGGGTCTGCGCAAGGGACAGAGGCTGAGTGTGCCCCTGATCTGCTGTGTCAGCTGTGGTGAGCTTTCTCCTGCCTTCTCCTCTGAGGATGGGGTAATATTAGTAGGACGGTATTACTCTCAACTTACACATCTCTCACAAACCTCCTCAGCTCATGAGTTAGCAGTTGTTGCTCTCATCTATTGAAGGGCCCCAGAAGATCTACAGAACATTCTGGATGCAATCTACTGTCCTAAAACTGCATCCCACCACTATTCTCTTCCCCTCCATGAACATTCTGTTCTGTGGCTCTTTACTGCTCTGCCCTACTCTTCTAACACACACACACACACACACACACACACACACACACACACACACACACACTCTTAACCCACAGAGTGGGCAGCTTTCTTCCTCTCAATTTACTCATAACACTCTGCCTTAATACCTACCCTCCACCTCTGTATTCATCTAATACTACTCATTTTATAAGCTCTAGTTTGTGTTGAATTTTTAAACTTTATTTATTAATTTATTCAATGACTAATCCTTAAAACGCTGATGTGCACCAATTTCTGGGTTATAGGCTTGTAAACACAAGTTTTTCTTCTACAACTCACCTTGACCTTGATTTTTCCAATTTTTACTTCATGTAATATCATTACTACTAAATTTTAACAAAACTTAAAGATTGCGCTCCAAATTTTCTTATTTGTAGGCTTTGTATCTGAAACTAGATGACATATTTCTTCTGAGCAGAAATTCTCTGTTGGATCACTTTCACATTCCACTCAGTGGCTAGCAGAATTTAATGCTATAAAGTTGATATGCAGCAAAGATCTATTGCTTAAATGACAGGCAAATTGATGGAAAGATGGACTGATTTGTGGCCAACTCCTCACGCACATAAAGGAATTCACACAGAATTCAGGTGGCCTGGCTTCCATTCACTATCATTTCTTTTTATCAATCCATTCCATTATTTCTAATATATTATAAATGTATCATGCCTGAATTTCAAGACCTTTGAACACACCCACATTTTGGCTTGAAGTCTTAGTAAAAATGATTTCTTTATTACAAATTTGAGTTTTTGTTTATAATTTATAATAATTTACTCTTCCAGACAAGTATTTGCTGAAATAAATAGGGTCACTCATTTATTATTGCTTATTATTTCCATATGACTTTGGCAGACCTGAAACTCTTGTTTCCACCACTTTTCTTTAGAAAACAGCTTGTATTAGAACAGAAGTTCTCAAAAGTGTGGGCTGTGGGTCAGAACCACCAGCATTACCTGGACACTTGTTCGAAATGTAATTATCAGGACCTGGCCCAGACCTGCTAGTTGAACAAGCCCTGCAGATGGTTCTGATGCATGCTAAGGTTTGAGAACCACTCTACTAATTGAAGGAACACTGAGCTGGCGGTGTGGATTTTGAATTTTGGCTCTGATTTTATTATTAAGAGGCTGTGTGACTCACTCTGAGACTTAGTTTCCTCATGCCAGTTTTTCTGTTTTGGTATCTTTGGGGTAAAGATGGACTATTTGCTTTTTAGGTTTTTGACAAGTGACATGGTACAAATAACAATGATACTTCGTAAAGTTTTTCTAAAAAATCAAATAAATCAATGCATGCACACCCTTTCAGGATTCTTTTTTAAACCTCTCAGAATTCTCAAGCAAAGTCAGGTTCTCACTATTTTATGCCAGATTTCACAATCAAGAAATCTTGGTTTCTACCGTATGTAGGTGCTATAGTCCATCCAAGAATGCGCACACACTCAGCACCTGTCTGTCCATTATACTTGAGGTGTCTGAATAAATGGCACATACAGTAGACAATAAACTCAGAAGCAGCAGCAGCTTGGGTTTTGGGTTGGGATTTCAAGATAGGCTACAGAGAGATGGGTAGGGGAGGGTACTCCTGCTTAAACTAGGTAGGTGAATGCTGGGTTTGAATAAGTAGATTACAATGGGGGAACAGAGCGACAGTGAGTAGAAACATATCCTCATTGAGCAGTATGCAGGGGACAGCATTGGGGACAGAGCAGGAGAGTAAGTAGATGTATTGGCAGCTGGATGTGTATTAGGGATATAACGGCAGAAAGTCTGAAAAGATTCTTGGGGCCAATGTTGAGGGTCTTGATGGTAAGCAAAGGAGTCTTGAAATTCCAAGTAAGATGTCACTGCTCTTGTTTCAGATTTCTCTAGGCTTCTCTAGCGGGATGTTCACCTAGTAATATGTAGGGGGAACACAATGAGGAAAGATAGAGAAGTCTGAAGTTTGAATCCTTGAAACCTATGTTGGGAACTACCTTGGCTGCCTCAATAGAGCCAGTCTAAATGCGGATGTATTAATTAATCCCAAACAGCTTTAAGGAGTAGCTAGCATAACCACACAGTTTTTGATACCCCAGAGGAAAGGAAGCAAGTTCATCATAGTGTAGTTCTCAATCCTGGCTTCATATTAGAATCACTGGGGAAGTTTAAAAATCCATATCTGACTCCTTCCCCTAGATGTTTTGATTTCACTGGTCCAGGATGGGGTCTATACATTATTATGTTTTAAAAGTTCCCCAGGTGATTCTGATGTGCAGGTGGGGTGGGAACTGTCAACCCTGGAAGGTCCAGCAGGTATAATTACAGGTCTCAGCTAATGTTCAATCAACCCCATCAGCTCATGACACCTGTTGCTCAATGAAGATATGTTTCTATTGTTTCAGACATCAGTTGTCTGGTTTTTGGTGGCTTTTGGAACAATGGAGCATATTGCTATGGTTTTGGCAGACGGAAGAGTCTAGGAGACACGCGTGTGCTTGGCTAGCATATTATAAAATAGGAACCCAGCAGACAACACCAAACCAAAAATGATTCTAGAAATCTTACTGTAGAATTGAGGCTAAAAGAGAAGAAGGGGTAACATGGAGAGCAAATGGGAGAGGGGCCCATGGACAATGGGTGTCTCAGTGGGGTATGTAGCCTGCCTGGTAACATACATCTGAAGAGGTGTGAACCTGCATGTCTAAATCATATAGTGTGGTAAACCGGTGTTATCTCAATAAAAAAAAAACCCAACAGGGAATCAGAAAAGAAAACATGAGGTGTGGGGCCCATTGAATGGAACTGTGGAAAAAACTCTGTGCGGGCATTGTAATGTCCAGAAAGGAGTCAGGGACTACAGACAACCCAAGGCCATAATTGTAAAAACATTGTCCGATTTCTTAGGCTTTTATAACCACATGTTTATTCTTTTGCATTTTCCTCTGTGTACCCCTAGCAACCACCAGTAAATCTTTGGAATTGAAAAAGGGTGGCTTGAAAAGCAAACTGGAGGCCTCAGTCGGCATAGCATCTTGGAGGGAAGGAAGCCTCAAGCCAGGCCTATGTAAGGACAACTTTCAAGGGAACTTGATTAGGATTGCCAGGAAGAAAGCCAGCTGGGAGCTGGAGGAATTGCCCCTGTGGCGCCACTGTATTTAAAAGTACAACTAACCAATATCCTGCACATAGAACTTATTAAATAATTGTTTGTTAAACTGACATGTGTTCGAATCCTGACCACATTCCTCTGGGCTACATATTGTTGACTATGTTCTTTATTCCTCTAGAGCTTCAGCTTCCTCTTCTATAAAGAGGGGTAACTCTTTTCTTATTCCCAGTCTTTAGGAAGTACCCCAAATGGGAAAATGAACTGATAAACTTTAAGAAGTTTAGGGATAGAGCTTAACATGATATGTCTTTGGTGACAGCATTTCCCCTAAGTCTCAAGTTTTAGTGAAAAATTCATATACCATGTCGCATTCATTCATTCATCAAAAGTTTATTGAGTGTCTACTGTGTGCAAGGCTCTACTTTAGGTACTTGGAATTCAACAAGAACAATAAAATAGATTCTAGCCTCAAGTTGTGCCCATTCCAGTGGAAAGAGATGCAGTAAACTGTGTAATTTATTTGTGTTTGCTTAAGACAGAAACAAGGAAACATTATTTAAAAACTTAAAATTCCTCAATACCCACTCTATGTCCTAGTTCACTCTTTTGGTGTCCAATTACATGCCAAGAGGAGGTGGCTGGTCCAGGCCCCCAGCTTTCTGCTCTATACTGCCAAAAGGCATGCGGGCCCAGATGGGAAAACAGAGAACAAGAGTATTGTGAGGATCAAATAATACGATGTCGGTCAACACTGCTTGAAGATTTCAACATACTATGTAAATGTAAGTGATGGCTAACAATTTTTATAAATTTTATAATTCCAAGCTGCTAGTATACTGTGCCCGGATATGGCAGAATAAGTGCTTGTAAGCTATGAATCCTCTAAACTGCTATCTTATTTTCACGAAGCCCTCAGACCCCGGTATTAAAGCACATGCAGGCATGTGGTCTGAGAGTAGAGTGTTGCTCAGGCAGTCTGATTTGTGAGATGCTTTAAAATCCCTGGTTCCTACAAAAAACCTCGCATAGCTAAAGCCCTACTAACTAAAAAGAAAGAAAACGGAGGAATTTCACTCCCTGATTTCAAATTATACTACAGAGCCATAATAATTAAGACAGCATGGTACTGGAACAAAAACAGACAGAAAGACCAATGGAACCGAATAGAATACACAGAATTAAAGCCACATATCTATGAACAGCTAATCTTTGACAAAGGAGCAAAGAAAATGCAGTGGAACAAGGACAGT
>PVIJ01016029.1:0-34168 GCA_004024925.1 Scalopus aquaticus
GAAATTTTTCTTCTTAAACTAATATAAGTACAATGCTTCTCTCTGCATGTTGATTTTATAACTTTGCACTCAAGGGACAATGGAAATCTTATCCACATTCTTGATCTAACCACCAGTTTACAAGTAATTTAAGGAAAAGAGGAGTATTTTTTAAAATGCAGTGGAAATAAAACCAGTAAGATCAAAGTGTAGGCAATTCTGTAAGACAAATGACCCCTTTTTAAAAAAGACAAGGAATAGGACAAAAAGTCAAAAAGAAGGAGGGGAAATTGAATCCTGATTTGTACAGACTCACAGTTTAACAGAGAAATCACAAACTAAGCAGAGAAATGTCAGCTCAGATGGGGGTGTCTGACAGTATTAAGGAATTATTATTGATTTTCAGGTGTGGTATTTGGATTGTGGGTGTTTTTTTCTTGAGGCTCTTGATCTTAAGAGCCGAATTTATGTATTTATGGATGAAAGGGGCGGGGGGAATGAGAATACTCCTAAAAGTCAGTTACATGAAAATGAACCCTAGGACTTCACACACCTGGAGACCTAGGCAGAGAATCCCGCATGTCTGCAAACCAGTGACTTAATAGCACTGAAATACGTCACAAGTTTGCTGTGTCAATCAAACAAGAAACATAAATAATTGCAGTTGTTAAGAAACTACTACAATAATTCCAAGAAGTGGTTAGAAGCTAAAGTAGGAGGTCACTTCCCCCCAAATTCTAACAACCAAAATAATTATTTTAAAACACACAGAGTGCTATACAAATATCCCTTAAAATAAGTACTGCCGATCATCAGATTTTTGAGTAGAGATAACAGACTATTATCTGTATAAAAGGAAGAATAATTCAAATAATCGTTAAATGGAGCAAACAACTTAGGAGCAAGGCATTACCAAGGTCTTAGAGGTGAGGGCAGACAATGGCATCAAAACAAAAGTAAATGTCGTGGTGGAATGCCTCAGGAAAGTGATTAGAAAGCATGCAACTTAGAACCAAACTGTGGAGATGATTGGACACAGATTACCTTGAATCTGTAACAGTGGGAAGATAGTCTACATCTAAGAATAAGAAAAGGATTAAACTACACTGTAGAAAGACGATGCAATGAACAACACGAGATGGAATGAAAGGCATCGGAATTAGAGGAGGGGGCCAGGCAAGGGGAAATGGCACTGAGTGAAGACAAACTGTGTGGTGGTCACTCACCTCGACTTTCAACCATTAGGGGGAATAAAAGATGCAAAGGCTGTGCATGACAGACACCATAAGTCAGTACTTTTGTTTTACAGAATTGTGTTATAAACCAACTTAAGTCTAAATACTGTGGGATCCTCAGTTGAAACCTAAAACAAGAAAGGACATAATTCCAACTAAGTCTGGACTTGAGTTTAGAGCATCGTACCAAGGTTCACTTTTCCATTTTGAGAAATCTCTCTGGTCATGGAGGATATTAACCTAAGAGGAAGCTGGGTGGGAGGATATATTTTTAGACTTACAAAAGAGTTGCAAAATTTTCTCGAAGATTTTTTTAAAAATAGCATAATCATCTGTCCTCTATCAAAGAAAAAAAAATAGCCCCTATGAAGGTAAAATGTCAAACCCAAAGGATGCTATTCTGAAAAATTGGGCCCCAAAGAAGTTAGGAATTGAAGGAAGGAAAGAATGGAAGGAGGGGGAGACCTCCACTACCTCATCACACAGAAAATCGAACAATCCCTTATAGTGTCTGAACTACTGGCAATCACCTACAATCCAGAAAATGGCTTAAGATATGCATGAGCCACCTAATTATACACAAGACTATCTCTGTGTATATTTCTCATAATTTGTATTACTTAAGAATCCCTAATCAAATATTAAAAATAGATTATCCAGGGCCTCCCTGGTGGCGCAGCGGTTAAGCGCTGTGCTGTGGAGCTGTCGGCAGCGGCGACGCGAGTTCGACTCCCGGCCAGGGAGAATCCCACATGGCACGGCAGACCTCTCCTGCCTTGCCCGCTGCTCCCCTCAGCAGTGTATTTCTGATCTGCCTGTTCTGCTACCTGCTCCGTCTCGCCGCCCCACGCCTCTGGCCTGTACCCCAGCTTGTATGTATAAATAAAAAATAAATCTTAAAAAAAAAATAGATTATCCAAACTAACAGGAAAAAATATATATACAGTATATATATACACACATAAACACACACACACACACACATACGTGTGTGTACATATATATGTATGTTCACTGTAGAAAAAAATGCAAACCAAACCACAATCAGAATCAAAAGGAAAAATACTGGAAACAGTTTCCGTGAAAATAACCAAAAACTAACATTGATTTCCTACCAAACTATAAGAAAACTATAAACAGCCCAACAGAGTAAAAGTAGAGCAAGAATAGATAATTCGCTGAAAATGAACAGACTTCATCTGAAGTCTGAGGCCCTGGGGCCGGGGCGGGAACCATGCGGAGAGCCTCAGGGCCCGCCAGGGAAAGACTGGACACGTGAACTGTGTCCCCCCAGCGGGGCCTGGGAAGCAGGGGGCTGCAGTCAAGGAAGGGAAAAGGCAGCAGCTCAGATGATCTGAGACTCCTGCAGGTTGATAGTGTTTGGAGTCAGTGCAGGTCAGTGTACCTGGGCGCCCAGACACTAATGTGGCACCAACTGTGTACAGCAGGAAGCCTGCACCACACCAAGAACACAGGGGAGCAACCAGGTCAGTACCTGCTGACCCCCACATGAAGGCCAGATCCCCCCTGCTGAGCAACCCCAGCGATTCCAAGAACAGGGGAGGAATGTGGGGGCGTGTGGAAGGAGGAGCAGGGGGAAAGGAAAATAACCTCTAAAGCCTGACACCAGACTACACTGAATCACCACCAGCCACGGGCCTGAGCACTCTGTAAGGTCAAGTCCCTTTAAACTTCCTCACGCTTGGGAAGCAAAGAAGGGCCCGCATCCTGACCTCACCCTCCTCACGACGCAACCATCTGGGAATCATCCTGCCACTGGGAAAATCTGGGCACTCGAAATGTCTATGCAAAGTGACCGACCTTCTGCCCCCAACTTAAAGAAGGGACTCACGCCAAGCTGAAGAGCTGAATACTCCAGGCGGAACTTCATTAGGTGTGTGCGGGGCAAAACGACCAGCGAAGTAAAGGATACTTTGGCTGTCTAGCTCCCGTGGTTTATGCAGACTGGGCTAGCTGTCGGCATCAGACTGAAAAGCCAGCATCACGCCCTGTCACCTCCCCTTCTTTGGGAGGGGCTGGCGACTCCCGGCGGCACCCGGGGGCTGCTCACCCGTTCCTGCAGGAGCTCCACGACCTGCTGGACACAGTCGTTGACGTCGCAGGCGTCTGTCTTCAGCACCAGTTCAGGCGCCTCTGGCTTCTCATACTCAGAATCGATCCCGGTGAAACCTGCGCGAGACAGAGCAGGGTGGGAACGCAGGTTACAGCGGGCCTGAGTGTCCCCGCGGGCTCTGCCATGTGACGCGGACGGGCCTATGGCACAAGGCTGAGGCACGGAGCCTTCGCTCTGGGGAGAGATTTGCACTGCGGCTCTGGCTTCTTTGATCGTGTAGTTGATTCTCCTGACTCACAGTAGCTCCACCAATCAAGTTGCCTCAAGCACAGAATTGGGGTGCATGGCACTACGGCCCCTGGAGGGGAGAGGGCTTCCAGTGAACCTCTCGTCTCCAAAGTTTTGCCAAGTGACCAGCACAGGACTGCACGAGTGTTTCTGCTTAAACACACCTCAGCTCACATACAGTAGGTCCCCAATGTCGGGCAACAAAGGCAGGTACTTGACATCACCAAGATTTTCCTTCCCCCGGGCGGTGCTACCTTCTAAAGATACAAAAACATTCAAGATAAAACGCTCAGGAGGAGCTTAGTCCAGCTGGGCCACACATCTGCCTCCATCACTGATCCAGGCTGCAAAAACCAACCAACCACCGTTAAAATAAGCAAAAGATTTAGCCTTCAGGATGCTAGGGGCCTCGTCCCACTTCTCTTTGCCAAATCTCCATTCCGGAAAAAACACAAGCGCAGGCTGGCCGCCTGCAGCTAAAGGGCTCAGCGGCTTCCCACCACAGTCACAAATCTTCAGCTCAGGCTGCCTGTTCTTTCTCAGGAAAGAAACTGCAGGCCTGATGGGTGGACGCGATGGGCCATCAGCCTTGCCCGAGGCAGCCGGCTTCGCCAAGCAGGTGGGACTCACCCAGGACGCAGAAGTCACCTGCCCTCTCCTCCTGGGGCCAGACACCGAGTGCCACACGCAGACCCCGGGAGCTGTGGTGAGAGTCCCAGGCGCGCCCTGCCCCTGCCAGCGAGGCAAAGGGACCTGGGTGTCACTGATCCCAGAAGCGCACGGACTGAGTTCTCCACCTGGACTTCAATGCCGGCAGGTCCTGTCTCTAGTACACCACCAGAACAGGACTGATGTCAAAGGCTGCCCAGGAGACGGCGTGTCTATCAATGTCCCTTCTGCGCCCGAGTGCGCATCGCAGCCGCGCCGCAGTCTGGGTGCAGACCGTGGAACCTAGACGGCGCGCTGCGCCTGTTTCTGTCATCCGGGATGTGCTAACTGAGTCCATGTCAACAAGCATCCAGAGAGCGAACGAGAGGCCACGACAAGCACTAGGACACACCGCACACAAGAAAAAGACATGGTCCCCACACTCGAGATGCTTATAGTACAGGCATCTCTCCCATCAGCTGTGGAATTTCCTCCATTTTCACCGGGAAGAGAGAGAAGCGGGAGCGGCCAGCAGGTGACAGCCAATCCGGTGCCAGGCGCCAAAATATATGAAGGAGGGGTCCCAACGGCCCCCCAGTCTATCTTGCGAGGATCCCCACCTGAGCGACCGATGCGCGCGACCAGAGATCCCTCAGTGGGAAGACAAAGCCGGCTGCTTTCTCTTCTCAGGTGCTCGAGCTGCCCCGTGCCCCCCAACTGCTTAGGAAGGGCTCAGTCTGAGATGCGGGGAGACAAAATGCCGACGCAGAGAGGGGCGGGGGGAAAGCCTTGCTCACCTTTGATTTCTCCAGCCCGCGCTTTTTTGTAGAGCCCTTTCACATCCCTCTGCTCACACACATGCAGGGGGGCGTCCACAAACACCTCGAAGAAAGGCAAGCTGGCGCCCTCGTGGGCCTGCCTGGCGTTGCTGCGGTCCTGAGGGGCAAGCACACGGTTACAGGGGCGCCCGCCACAGAGCGCGCCCTTCCTCTCCAGAAGCGGCGGCAGGGCTCCCCGGCAGAGTGAGTGCGAAGCACGCTAACACAAAATAAATAGAGCTTGAAATACACAGAAAATCCAAGAAATCATGAGCGTAATACACCCCTTCTACATTCAATTCTGAAAAGGCACCCTGTTCCCAAATCCAAGAAAACGGGGGGCTGCCACTCTCCAGAGTCACCTTCAGGACTCCAGGACACGCTCCCTACCCCTCTGCTCCTCCTCTTGGAGTCAACCTCTTCTTGCTGGCCTGACCCAAGATGGGAGGTGGCCTCAACGTCATCTCTTCCCAAATGGCAGCTCCACGAGTTCACCCACACGCGGGCAGGGCTAGCCAGTTCAAGGTCGCCCTCACCCCCCATCTAGCCCCACATAGCTCATTTCAGCATCAACCCCTTTCTTAAGGTCCCCCCAACAAGCTATCCCGCTTCCAGTCCTGTAAGACAACCTACCATATAAATCACCTACCACATCAATGCACCTGCACCCCCAAAACCTTACCTCTCTCCCCACTGCTGCTCCTTCCTCTGCCTCCCTCCATGCCGCAGGAGACCCACTCACCCCCATCCCTATTCCACCTGAAATCATCAGTCACTTCCTTCGCCTCTGGCTTTTCACCTGGCAACAAACAAGATTAAGTCACTCTCATCTGCTGGCCCCCATCCTCAGTCCTGCACTTGATGCTTTATTTTTTTTTTTTCTGGATGCTTTTTTAAAGAAAATTATTCAAGCATTTATTCACATGATTGACTTCCTAGTCTTTGCCAGTACCTGCCTCTCAGGACTCCGAGAAGGATTCATAAGAGATTGTGTCTATCTCACGACAGCAGCTGGTAGTGTCCCTTCTGTCTGACCTGAGTGTCCCTCACTGGACCCTAACACCCTGACATCAGGGACTGTGCACTTTCTTCCTGGTGGCATTCTCTACTTTTCCCACCACCCACGGATTTTGACAGACCCTAAACAGAGCCAAACTCACTCTCAGAGCTTTGCGAACAAAACACAAGTTTTGTTCCACCCTATGGCCAGAGGGGCCAAAAAGCAGATCAAGGCTATTCTTTCAGATACGGGGTCTTAGCTGACAGCCCTCCCAATCAGGCTTCAACTTCCTCCTTTTCCATGAGGTGCAGGGATACAAGAATATCCCTCCGGGCCTCCATGGTGACTGTGGAGCTGTCAGCAGCGGCGACGCGAGTTTGACGCCGGGCCGGGGAGATTCCCACATGGTGCTAGAGACCTCTCCTGCCTTGCCCGCTGCTCCCCTCAGCAATGCGTTTCTGTCCATCTGCCTGTTCTGCTGCCCGCTCTGTCTCTGGTGAACCCTCTCGCCGCCCCACGCCTCTGGCCTGTACCCCAGCTTGTGTGCATAAATCTTTAAAAAAAAAAAAAAAGAATGCAGTTTGGAGGGTCTCACCAGTCGTAGGCTTACCCGGTGAACAGTCCTCTCTTTCTGAAATCCTCTTCTTTAACTCAGAATAAGGATGAGGCCACCCCACCCTACTCTGTCATGTGACATCTCCTGCTCTCGTCCTTGACACTCCAGGTCGCTAAACACGGGATAAATACCCCTAGTCCTCTCCATTCTTCAGAGTTTACAGCCATGTGAATTCTGCATATGTAAGTTGTTACATACTTGTTTTCCTTTGCTAACCCATCTGATTCTATTTTGACGACTCGTCTGGCTGGAGAAGAACCCAAAGGCCCACGGAGGACTTGCTGTGCAGCCCCCCACTATGACAAGGGTGAATCCAAGCATTCAAGAACTCACACTTTCTTCCACCCGCATTACCCAGACACTTTAAACTGATGAACAGTCTCAGTGATTCAGGAAAATGAGAAGTGGCTAGAACCTTCCAGGCCTCCCGCATGCTCCATGAAGTAAGCGCATATGAGTAACACTCAAGCTGATGCTTATGTGTCATTCTAACAGCTCAAACATTGCTTTTGTTTTTAAAAAGCCCCGGTCATCATCTAAATTTATGGCACAGCACTAGGACAGCGCGACTGCTTACTGCACTTAGGGAACACTGCTTTCCCCTCAGACACCGAGAGCTTTCCACAAGATTTCCCCCGGCATCTGCTCCAAGTGGAGTATTTACCACAGGTTTGTGGACTGAAAAGGCCAGTTGAAATAATTTAGCGACAGGCCTGACATCAACATTTCTGGCTATACTTTGGGGGAAGGTTTATGGCACGCTGTTTCCAGAAGTAAATTCACTCGGAACGCGGCAGCACAAAGATGGGGTAGTTATCCTCCCTGGGATGCAGCCTGCAAGCCCCGTCCCTGTGGACATGCCCGGCTCTGCACACCTGGGTGTACGGCGAAATGAAGCTGGTGATGCACACCAGGCCGGCGTCCGCGAACAGCTTGGCCACCTCGGCGATGCGCCGCACGTTCTCCTCCCTGTCTTCCGGGCTGAAGCCGAGGTTTTTATTGAGCCCTTGACGAATGTTGTCCCCATCCAAGGTGTAGCAGGGGATGCCGTGGCACACCAAGTACTCCTCCAGCGCCATGCTCACGGTGGTCTTCCCCGCGCCAGACAAGCCTGCAGTGGGCAGTCCAAACAGAGCCCGTGTCAAGGTGGAAGGAGAACTAGACCAACAGCATTTCACCCACCGGCTGAGTCACAGCCAGGAGTCACAACAGCCCCACAGCGACATTAAGATTCATCTCCCAGCTAGAACAATCGCACTCATTTAAATACAAGTACTTGTATTTTTAGCCACTCTTGCCCACATCCAAAGGAATCCCAGAAATCCCTGAGTTTCAAAGGGCTAAGCAATTTTGTTATCAGATGTAACTGGGTATTCAGTCACTTTGTCGTCTTGTCACCGCTATTCTAAAGCTGCATGCCAAATTTAAGACGTTATTTCTAGTGAGGGAAGAAAGAGAAAGGAAAAAAGCAACCAGGGCTAAATGGTTAAATTGCTCTCAGACCCTAAAGCACAAAAGAAAGAACAAAAAGCTATTGAAGTTTCTCTTTGGGGTCAGCTTTCAGTTGGCAGAGCCTAGGCCCATTCAGCAGGAGACCTGTGTGAGCCAACAGGTGGGATTTACCTTGAGCTGAGCTCCAAGGTCAGGCAGAGGTGACCACAAGTCTGAGGAAGGGCTTACCCTGAGGTAAGGGGCCCCAAATTCAAAACTCCAGTTATCTAAAGAAAAGCCTCTTCCTACTCCCCACGAATGAACAGCCTGAAATGAGCCTATCCAGGTTTCTTTCCCCCAGTGTGCTTACCAGCCAAGAAAGTTTAATTCCTACATTCTCCACCCCAGTCCCCCAAAATCTATAGAGCCTCATCACTTTCTTAACCAAGGAAGTAGATTTGAGTTGATCACCTACCTTTTGGTCAACGGATTTGCAATAAAGCTGCTTTATTTTCTGAGAAGGCCAGGGTACCACCCCCGGTGCACGCGGGCCAACAAGCCCATTACTTGGAACAGGGAGTGAAGTATCAGAAAGCCACCACACACCCCGGGCCAGCGCCTGTCATCACTGCCCATGTGGGCTGCCATTTATGATAATTAACCTGGGGAGAACATGCTCTGCTCCATTCCTCCCCGCACCAGTGATGCTGAGTCACTCCACGAGGAGGAGTGAAGAGAAGGAAAGAGCACGTTGATGCACACAACCAACCTGCCACCTTGGTGCGTGCGTCTAGCCAGAGAATCCACAAACTATGGTAGTTATGAGAAGTGAGACACTGACATGGAACGCGCTGACGCTTGGAACAGAAGTGGCGCCAGCACAGAGGCGCATGGAAACAAGCAGAAAAGCGGGTGGGGCGCTGAGAGGATCGCAGTGAGCCGTCTCGCATTACAACTCCACGAACGGGAGCACGGCAAGCAGACTGCATTTCCCAGAGAGGCCTGCATCACCGTTCCCCAGCCTGCAAGTTCTTCCCCATGTGACACCGCACTGCCCCGTCATGACGTAGCAGCCCAGTCCCGCCCCGGAGTCCGGCTGGCCGCAGCACTCGTGTGTGGCCAGGAGACCACAGGGACATGACCCTGTGTGACTGTCCAGGCTGGTGAGTAAAGCTATGAGGCAGCTGTTAAGAGCCAGAGACCCCCCTGCAACAGGTCACCCAGGCCACGGCCTCAGCCCGTGAGCCCAGAGCTGAGGAGCTGTGACCACAGAGCAGGTTATCAGGGCCTCGGCCCAGGCCAGCCTGCTGCAACCAGGCCACACAGCTGAGCCCTGCAGGCAAATTGGAAGGAGAATCAAATTGGTGGCTTTGCATCGCTGATTCTGGGTCATCTGTAATATAATAACACGTGGCACGAGGGCTTGGAGGCCGAGGGAGCTGGCTGTTCTGTCTGCTGTGCTTTTTAACTATCAGCTGAGCGTGGAGCATCAGGAAATAACCTAAAATCCTAGACTTTTTATACAACTAAAACAAGCTGTATTACAACACAAGTGTCTGTCTACACACGCCTGAGTACAAATACATTCTGGAGACATTTAATTTGAAACAAAGACTACACACTGCTGACAAAGTGCTGGCACAGAAGATCCACTGAGGTTACCATGAACAGAGACATAAAGGAAAAGAAATTATAGCAGTTAGAGAAAATTAATTAATAATGCCACACAGGTAAGTTTCCAAAACTAAAGATAAGGAAAGCTGGTAATACCCTAAGAAAAGAAACCAAGCGTCTCCCTGCTAGTGCAGTGGTTAAGTCTCAGTGGTATCAAGCTATTGGCAGCCACTGCAACACGAGTTCGATCCCCACCAGGGAGCTGACCCACATGGCACGGCAGACCTCTCCTGCCTCGCCTGCTGTTCCCCTCAGCAGTGTATTTCCGTCGATCTGCCTGTTCTGCTCCCCACTCTGTCTCTGGTGAACCCTCTTGCCATCCCCCAACACCTCTGGCCTACACCCCAGTTCTTGTGTGCATAAATAAATAAATACTTTAAAAAAGAGAGAGAAACCAAATGTCCTAGTGTCTGCCCCAAATTCATAGGTGCCCCAGACCCAGAATGTTACTTTATTTGGAAATAGCATCTTTGTGGTAAAATTAAAATGCGGTCACATGGGACTAGGGCAGGTGAATGGCTGGAGCCCTTACAAAGATGCAAAGACGGGGCCTCCCCGGTGGCGCAGCGGTTGAGCGCTGCGCTGTGGAGCTGTCGGCAGCGGAGACGCGAGTTCAACGCCCAGCCAGGGAGAATCCCACATGGCGCGGCAGACCTCTCCTGCCTCGCCCGCTGCTCCCCTCAGCAGTGTATTTCTGATCTGCCTGTTCTGCTACCCGCTCTGTCTCTGGTGAACCCTCTCGCCGCCCCACGCCTCTGGCCTGTACCCCAGCTTGTATGTATAAATAAAAAAAAATAAATTTAAAAAAAAAAAAAAAAGATGTGAAGACGGAGGCAGAGACTGAAGGCGACCCGGACAGCACCCGCGGAAAGGCCGCAGCAGGTCTTCCAGAGTGCCCACGACGCAAGCAAGCCTGCTGACACTCAAACCGCAGGCTTCCAGCCTCCAGCACTGTGAGCGAACAAACTGTGCCCAGGGGTTTGCAACAGCAGCCCGGGAACTAATACTCCAATCCATGTGGAAATGAAAAGCAATTGCATTGCATTTGGGTCTGATGATCTGAAAAACAGCAAACTGCCCCCGGAAAACAGCACGGACACCACTCCACAGCTTGACAGAGGCCTGGCTAACCTGCTGAGTGGTGAAAAGGGAGAGAAATCTTGCCCTCTCCTTCTAATACCGTCGCCCAAAACCAGTGAAAGCTACTGAACACCTGACAGGATGATCACCAGGCTTGGCCAATGGGAACACAGAGAGACACAGCACACAAAGGGGGCGGCAGAGGCGTCTGTTTCAAAGGCGCCCTCATGAAAACTGACTGAGCGCGAGCCACAAAGCAAGCCCCAGAAGCCTGACTAACGGCACCGGTCAGCAACCTCGCCGGTAAAACACATGAAAGAGCGTGGGCAAGAAAAGGGGTGCCCAGCATTCTCAAGAACAATTTTCCCCAAAAACTGACCCTCAGATTCAATGTAATCCCAAGCTCAATCCCAACAGGACTTGGGGACAACTGGTTAAATGGACTTTAAAATTGATGTAATAATGCAAAGCCCCGAAACAACCCAAAAAAGCCAAGATGCTCCTGATGATGAAAAAGGGGAGTCAAGCCACTGGATTTCAAGACATGAATAGAGAGACGAAGACGGTGTGGTAATAACGGAGGGCAAGACAAGGAAACCTGCGGAAGAGGCCGGGAGGCCAGACACAAACGGCGCGGGGCGGAGGCCTCCCGGTGACAGCGGCTCGGCCAAGGAAGCCTCTGCCGCACCCCGTGCTCTCGGGACAGCTGGCCCCACCTGGGAAACCCGAGCCCAGAGCTCTCCCTCATCCGCACGGAAACCGACGGCAAGAGGATCGAGGCCCTGCACCAGGAAGGCAAAACTTCTCAATTGCAGGAAAAGAATTCTTCAGGCAGTCAGGTGAAAAAAGGAAAGCACTCGTGTGGAAGAAAAAGTGAAAATGTGGCCGAGCTTTCACACCAGAAGACAACACAGCAGTGTTTTCACTTTCAGAATTCCACGACAAAGAAAGTGTGAACCAAATATGCATTTTACCCATGTAAGCTGCCTCAAAAGATGGCAGACTACCCTACAAAAACAACTGAACAAAGACAGACAGACAAACCAGAACATGACTCAGAGACAGAGCTCCCAAGGGGGCATGCCATAGAAAGGAATGGAAGGTGAGCTAATGAGAACCAAGTCAGAGCTCAACTACTATTATGGAATTTCAAGACTGGAGAACAGAATCAGTGTTAATCGAGACAATAATCCAGAGGTAAGGATGTTAAGAATGCAAGAGTGTTATCTTCTTCCGTACAGAAACACGCAGACCCATCTACAACTGCACAACGTCACCAGAGGGAAAAAAAACAGAAAATGAGAACATCATTTTTAGCAAATGAGCAACTGTTAAGACTGGGGATAGTCCGAAAGACAGGGACAATGGGAAATGCTCCCCCCCCACACACACACACACACTGATGGTGGGAAAGTAAATAGGTACAAAATCTTAGTGGGTGATTTGGGGAGATAAAGCAAAGTTTTAAACACCACTCCTGGCAGTGAAAGCCCCCGTCACACTGAAAGCCACTCCAGCATCTGGCTCCACGCACCCTCCGGCCCCTATTAGGGTGAGCCCAGAGGAAGCCACTGGGAGAGGAACTCAAGCAGCAGTCAGTTGCTAAAGCAAAATGTGAATAACAGAATTGATGATGTCAAAGCAAAATGCAAATAGTAGAATTGATGATGTCAAACAACGGTCCTTCCATAAATAAAGTCATTATGTAAAATCCCTTAGTGCTGTTTCTCTTCATGTGGCTTACATGAGTTTCTTGGAGGGAGGATCCAGGTGTGATCAGCAAGCAGAAGTTTGTAGGCTGTAATGTGGTTTCATCTAGAAAGTAATTTTAAGATGCATCCTGGCTTATTTGATCAGCAATTCTGCTAATGAATCAAAGAAATCACTAAAACGAAATCTGGTACTAAGCAACTTCGTCAGCTGTTCTGATGGTCCAGACAGAAGAACAAAGCCCAGATGTCCCAGGCTGAGTCCTCGTGCAGGGTGTCTGCAAACACTGCTTTTGCGCTCGCACCGTACCTGTCAGCCAAACAGTGCAACCTCGAAAGCCGCCTCTGGTCCCCACCACCTGGCCTCTCTTGTTCCTGCTGACATGGTGAGCTTGGTAGGTGACATTAGTTGCTCTCTGCATCCCCTAGAAAAAAAGAGAGATTTCCGGTTCACTTGAGTTCTTGACCCCCGACAGTTTTACGCTTGTAGACAGCCACTACCCCACGTCACACCAAAAGTAAGGAAAAAAGATCAAAATTGACAACTTGTTTGCCTTGAGAGTATCTGCCATGGTTTTCAGTGCTCCTCATACCACAATTCCTTCAACCCTCACTGCCCCCGAGGACACAGAAACTCTTCCAATGGCTTCACAGGTGAGGACGTCAAATGCAAGTTGAGTCCCCAGAACAGTGGTCTCCTTCAATCCCCCTTCACTCAAGCACTGTCGATGGGACACTTGGCGTACACCCCATAAACAACAGGGTCCCACCCTGCTGAGCTCACGGTGCACTAAGGAAGGCTAACAAACAAAACTGTTGTGTCATCAGAGATTGCCAAGGGCACTGAAGAAGATCAAACAAGAGGAGACGAAAGAGGGGCCAGAGGTCTCTCTGGGGGGCTCAGGAGCAGGCTCTCTGAGGGCCTGTGGAAGCCACGCTACAGGCCCCGGAACGCATGATGGAGGCGCGTGGGGTAATATTTGTTGCTAGTCCACCAAACAGGAGGAATATAACTGTTGTTTTCCCCAATTTTCTTCTTCTTAAAAAGGGTATAAAATCACATAGAGCTCATAGGATAGGAACAGACATTTCGCCAAAGAACAACAGAATAACGAATAAGCAGCCTTCCGCGAAATGCAAAGCCTAACTCCAAGGAGATGGCACCGCGCACCCAGCTGCGAGCTGTCCCCAAGAAGACCAACGTCACCAGTGTCACCAGCGCTGGCAAGGACATGGAGAAACCAGAATCCTCCCGTGTGCAGGTGGGGATGGAAACGGTGCAGCCACTCTGGAGAACAGTTTGTACCCCCAACAGAGTCACCACCTTGTTAACCAGCAATTCTGCTCCCAGCTCTAAGACTCACAGGAAATGAAAGTTCAATAACCAGGTAAAGAAACTGATAATACAGGGCTCCCAACCCTTTCCATTTTTTCTTTCAGTAAACTGATGGTGTGAACTGAACTCTCCAGCCCTGTATTTCCAAGATCTTACACAAAAACCAGTGTTTGGGGCCCAGACATTCCAGGCCCCACAGACTGGAGAGGAGAGGGGGGCTCGGGCCCAGCAGGTGTGGGAGCAGGGAGAGCAGGGGCTGGGGGTTGGGGGGTGGGAGCAGGGAGGCAGTCAGCAGCTGCACTTGCAGAACCTGCTTGACGGCCTCGTTTTCTTTGGGATTCCCCCACCCCCCACCCCTCCCATACCTGGCTTTTCCGCAGGAGAAAAGTGTGTGTAATGAATTTTCATTTATTTTGGCCCTATAAAGCATCTTTGCTTTTCTTTTAAGAAATGGATAACCACCATTTGAGAAGCTGTAAGTGCTGAGGACATGGCTGAGAAAATACAGGATAAGCACAGTCTTTAAATTCACAGAAAAGAATACTCCTTGGAGTTCCTTGCCTGCTACATTTCAAAACAGTCTGGTAACAAGTATGGCAGACTGGGTAAGGCTTATTGCTTATGGATATTTGATAGTTTTTATACTGAAAATCTTAAAAAGATTTGTCACAACCCAGCCTTCCTGGTGGCACAATGGGTTAAGCGCGGCACTGTGGAGCTGTGGGCAGCAGCGATGTGAGTTCGACGCCCGGCCGGGGAGATTCCCACATGGCGCAGCAGACCTCTCCTGCCTCACCCGCTGCTCCCCTCAGCAGTGTGTTTCGGTCTATCTGCCTGTTCTGCTCCCCACTCTGTCTCTGGTGAACCCTCTCACCGCCCCACACCTCTGGCCTGTACCCCAGCTTGTATGCAAAAACAAAATAAATCTTAAAAAAAAAAAAAAGATTTGTCACAACCTCCTACCAACCGGTTTTTCAGAACATATCAAAAAGTTTTAATAACTGAAATCACCAATTGGGGGGGGGGGCCAGCAGCCTGAATTTCACCGAGAAATCTACATTCCAGATACTGAGAGTTTTCCACTCTACTCCTTCTATTTCCCCTTCCCCTTTCTCTCCCTCTTCCACCACTCCAGGCAAATCCTTCTGATAACTCTGCCAGGAAAACATGACATTGGTGAGTCACTGCTGAGTCACAGTAAGCGGGAGAGTTACTTCGTCTGGACTCCACCTGCTGTTGCCAGGATGCTCCACCGTAGCTTGTAACAGGGCAGTAACCTGGCTGCCGCTTCGGACCCAAAGGCCCAGGAGCCCCTCAGAGCACCTCTCTGGCTTGTTGCTCATCCACCCGTCGGGACAGTAAGACCCGCAGCCCCCACCAGGCCTTTCTCAGCCCCGGACCGCTGGGTCCTTCCGGCTTCGTAGATACTGTGGCCTCCCCGGCGGGCAGGGCAGGGTAAGCATGGTGAGCTCCAGTTCTCTGCATTCCAGAACACACTGTGTCTTCTCCTGTGCCTCGTCAGAGCTCAGTAAAATCTAGCCAGCAGGCACTGATTTAAAGGTATGGTCTGTTTTCTCTGTGTGACTTGCAAATGAAGCAACGACTGACACAGAACCTTAAGTCGAGGGGCACTGGGAAATGCACGTCCTGAGAAGCCATTCACCGCCGACAGTCGGGGCGACTGACTTCTGTCACTAGGTTAATGTCGCTCGGCCTGATGTGCGTGGTGGGCCTTTTCCACACATTCCACACAGTCTGCCCCCACCCCACCCCCACACAAGTGGCCTGAGCTCCCTTTTTGACCCACCTTCACTTCCACATGGGCTGCTTTGCTATTTCATCCACTTCCCTATGCAGCAAATTGTCCTGTGATGTCATTAAAGAATGTCACGCTTTGTGAGTTTAGGGCGGTTTTATGGAGAAGTCTGCATTTCAATCAAAAGTGTAAAAGTACAAAGTGTACACCAAACACACATGATTCTGAACACAACACCTACCGCCCACGCCACCGCCTCAAAGTGACCGACAAACAGCATACTGCTTTCCACAAGAAGCCCTGAAATGGCAGCAGGCACACTGCTTTTCACATCCCAAGACCTACCACGGAGGAGAAGGTAGAGGACAAGCCAGCTCAACTGAAGAAGAGGTAGATAAGCAAGAGAAGAAACCTGCAGATCGCACTGCAGTTACTGACAGCTGAAATTCACCTAAACAGTATGAACAAGGCCAAGAAAGGAAGACCACACCTCACTGGAGTGTGGGAACAACTTGAAGAGACTACACATAAAAGCTGGCCACTAAGAAACATGCTGGCAGCAACACTGGCAAGAACTGGCTGCAAACCAGGTCCTAACCCTGGCCTCACCCTGGGCCTCCCGAACCAGAACTAGAACCAGAACCGAGTTACCACCAAGCCAGGCCTGTGGTTCGCCAGCAACTCTCAAGGACGTGTTCCACCTATACAGAGGTTCTCCAAAGACTCCGTTTTTAAAGACCAAAGACCATTTAATATTTATTTAGTGGATATTTTTCAATACCAATACCATTAATAGCAGGGCCCCCAATGACCTCCTGCTGGGAAGCCCAGCCCTTGGAGGTTCCTAGAAATCAGCAATGAGGCTGCTGAAAGGACTTATTCATTCAGTGCTTGTTCATTGATCCCTTCTAGATAGTGGAGACAAAAATGAACAGAAAGGGCCTCCCCGGTGGCGCAGCGGTTGAGCGCTGTGCTGTGGAGCTGTCGGCAGCGGCGACGCGAGTTTGACGCCCGGCCGGGGAGATTCCCACATGGTGCGACAGACCTCTCCTGCCTCGCCCGCTGCTCCCCTCAGCAGTGTACTTCTGATCTGCCTGTTCTGCTCCCCACTCTGTCTCTGGTGAACCCTCTCGCTGCCCCACACCTCTGGCCTGTACCCCAGCTTGTATGTAAAAAAAAAAAAAATGAACAGAAAAATTTACAGGAAGGAGACAAAGAGATAAAGATCAGTCCTTGCTGTCTGCTAGTTTTCAGGTAACATCAAGAACACGTTTGGGCCTCCCCCGTGGCGCGTCGGTTAAGCGCTGCACTGTGGAGCTGTCGGCAGCAGCGACGCGAGTTTGACACCCAGCCAGGGAGAATCCCACATGGTGCGGCAGACCTCTCCTGCCTCGCCCGCTGCTCCCCTCAGCAGTGTATTTCTGATCTGCCTGTTCTGCTCCCTACTCTGTCTCTGGTGAACCCTCTCGCCGCCCCATGACTCTGGCCTGTACCCCAGGTTGTATGTATAAATAAAAAATAAATCTTAAAAAACAAAAAAGAACATGTTCTTTGGACAAATCCAGCTCGCCTCCCCCACTAGGATGCTCCCAGCAGCATCCCCTGCGAGCACATCGCAAGAAGGACACCTGACCAACACAGCCGGGCAGAGCTCTAGAGAACGCACATGTGCCTCGTGTGTGCCCTCTTCAGTGCCAGCTGCCTGGTGCATTTTTGTGCCACCTCAGTCTTCTGCCAAATTCAGAATGGGCTGCTGGCCTTGTATGAAAGGAACCTAACTGGTAAGGGACAAACTGTTTGGAAAAGATGCAACAGGTAGAAGGGAAAATGATCTCATTCATTTATTGGTTTGCTTTTTCATTCACTGTCTGGCAGGATGAATGCAGTATCCATAAAAGCAGGATCCTTTTCTGGCTCTTTACCACTGCATCCAGGCCCTTAGATAAAAAGTAGGTACAAAGCAGGTGTTAATAATGTTTGATGAATGAATAAATGACAACAAGAACTTCAATAGTGCTAGCACCACACACAGCAGGCACCGTGGCCCTTTAACAGAAAGCTGACTTAAACCACACTATAATCCTACATGTATGTACCATTATCTCCACTCTAGGGGATGTTTACTCATCCCCATTTTCTATTTGAGGATACTGAGGCACAGAGGGGGTTAGATAATATGCCCTAGGTCACAGGGAGTGAACAGAGTATAATATGAGTCCTACCCTGAATGGAACTTTTTCTGTAACTGAAGCTGAGCAAAGGTACTCATGTTATGAGGCATCGGAACGAGAAGCACCCAGGCTGACTCTGCCCCCGGCCCTCAGCCCAGCAGGAGAAGGTGCTCTGCATAGACACCGACCAGCTACAACAAAGCAGGACTGCACACGGCTGTGAGGGTGACAACAACCTAAAACAGGCACGGTGCAGACACGAGGGTCACACAGAGATGGTGCGACGGCCCAAGACGCTACGAATTCTGCATGGGATCAGGGGAACAAGCACCCCAGGCGGAAGGCCAGGCCATGTGAAACCAGGAGGGGTGCCGTGTGCAAGGCCAGCCAGTGCAGGAGACTCTGAGCTCTGGCAATTCCGGAGCACAGGGAGAGGGGGCTGGAAAGGCACCCCAGAGTGAGACTGAGTGTGAGGCGGATTTGAGACCGCTGTGTGTGCTCTGGGCAAGGCAGGTCCACGCTAGGGAGTTGGTCCCCACTAAATGCAGGGAAGGGGTGAAGGATACAGGGTCTGACCAAGGGCCCACGTTTCCTCATGCCAGCCAGCACACGGCCAAGGGGCATACACCCTGGCACCCTAAGACAGGTTCCACAAGATGGGCAAAGCCAGCTTATCACATCTGGTGCCTTCTCAGACTGGGCCAGGGAGGGGCAAAGGGCCAAGGTCATTCCCAATTTCCCTGCACTGTTCCCGCAGCCACACTGACAGCTTCCTGGACTACTGGCCGCCCATGTTCCCAGTGCCCGAACACTCGATCTGCATCTCCTGGTCTGTATCTCCTTGAACCCACTTCTTTTCCCAGTTCCTTCACAGGAGATATTACCAAAAATTAAATTCTGGATCCTTGGTCTCTCATTTCTCTCTCTGTCTCTCTTTATATTCTCTAACTCAAACTCAAGCATGCAGTCTTTGTGTCCAACCTTAACCTAAACTCAATCCCGGCAGAGCTGATGTCCACACCTCCCCACCAAGGATTTGAAATGTGCCTCATCTGAATGAAGTGTGAATGTGCACACAAGTCAAATTTGTTACTAATTTCATATTGATTCTGATAGTATCAACCTTACATTTCTATTGAAATTAAACAATTATAGACACATACTGGCTCACGTAAATCGAGCAAGCTTATTTTAACCTGTTCCTTTGGAGTCTTTGTAGTGTGATGTCTAGGACACTGCGAGTACACATGTGGATGGCTCCACTCTATATTCTACCTTCACTGAGGCCACGCTTCATGTGCAGCATGTGTGAAACTGGATCCACCGTGAACAAGCTCTTTGACATCTCTGTGCCTCTGTTTCTTCATCGCTAACATGGAGACACCGACTCTAAAGAGGAGGATAAACTAACAATAAGAGAGAACCCATACCACCGATGACGCCACACACTGTTCTAAGCGTGTTTCGCATCTTAACGCCTGTGAGGCTATCACCTCCACTTTACAGACACCCAACCGAGGGACAGACACATTAACTCACTGACAAAGGTTACACGCTGTGCCCTGCAGTCAGCTCCAGGGGGCCCCTGCATGCCCACTCAGGGACTCTGCAAACATTCTGAGTCATTTAGGCAAAACACTGTGACCTGTACCTGGCACAGAGTAAGCTATCTTTTGATGATGAGATTTACCTGTCCTCTCTGTCACCCCAGCCCCCACTTACCCCTCCACTTCCCTCCATGGCAGAACCTTTCTCCCTGTTTCCCGGAATTAAATCCTCAGGATCGACTCTTAATTTGCCTCCCTTTTTCAGCCTAGGCTGAGTCAGGCCCTTCTTACTCTCCCTGAAGTGTTTCTGACATATCCGCCTGGGATTCCCACGCCCACCTTTACCCCGGTCGCCACACCCTCACGCTGGATTAACAGCGCGGATTAGTGGCCCAAATCCACTGGATAGATTAACGGCAACAACAAGAACCCCAAAAGCCATGCCCGTGGGCCTGGAGTGCTCTAAGCCTCCGGACTCCCTTCAGCCTCACCAGCACCCTGCCTGTTCTCCAGCGCTTCCTCATGTGGGCCCTGCCAGCTCCCAGCTCCTCCAGCAGACCCGACTCCGGGAACACCAGTTTCATCCCTGATGGAACTTGAAAGGTGCCCATGAGCTGATTTAAATCTGTGAGTGGAAAAGAAGGGTCTCTGTCCCTACTGGGGCAAAGGAAGAGTGACATGGCACAGAAAATTAAAAATTCTGGCCTCATTTAAAATCTCCTACAGAATCAAGACTTAACTGAGCAGTCAAACTTTGATAACTGAATAACCCAGTCCCTCTGACAAATTCAAGTTTATCTGCACTTCTCAACACTCTCCAGAGTAGCTAAGTCTCTTCATTGTTCCTGGAGTGAGAAATCATGACATTAATTCTTATCCCCAGCCCTTATTCCTACAGTTCCCCTGTTTCAGAAATCTGAGCAGACTTCTTCATAAACCCGCCTCCAAAACACCCTGGCTAAACTAAGCCCTCTAAACTACGATAAAACTTGCATCTTGCACCATGCCCTGTGCTCAGGGGTGATAGAGTCCCCCTGGCACATGCCACTTACAACCCCAACCAGGCTATGCGCAAGGAAGGCAGACAGAGGCATTTTTCATCTACCCCATTAGTCCTGCTGGTTTCTACAAAGGATGTGCCCTTCGCTGGCACACAGAACAGTAAATGACTCATGGATGGTGCAACAAATTATCTGTCAGTGCCCTCCCTTAGCCAACGTATTTCTCTAACCAACATATTTCTCAAGGTAACAGACTTGAAGTGAGGACGTGGCACTTTTCAAATTTATCCAAGTTGGCTGAGGTTTCCAGAAGTAGTGTCTCTTCAAGCTCTCACAGCCAGAAATGGCAAACGTGGAACCAGTCACCAGGTCAGTCGCCAAGCCTAGCGCTCTTCCCCGAGTTCTAATTCACCTTTCCTCTCCTTTCCCTCCTTAGCACCTAAGGAAGAGTTGGGCAAGTAAGAGGAGAAAGGACTCAGGTTGAGAATTGTTGGTAACACCAGATCGGATAAATGAATGACTTCAAATGAACATTTGCTTGAAACAGCTTCTGCTGCTGCTTCTTTTTTTTTTCTTTTTTGTTTTTTTGGTGACTCACCAAGGGTGATGATTTCCTAGGTTGCATTTAAACCTCATGATCTTGATGTGTGAAATGAAAATTTTCATCTAAACCTAAAACCCGTTCCTTTTTTTTTTTTTGGTGACTCACAAAGGGTAATAATTTCCTACGTTGCATTTAAACCTCATGATCTTGATGTGTGAAATGAAAATTTTCATCTAAACCTAAAACCCGTTCCTCTCCTGACTCCAAAGTGGGACACCACCTCCCCCAACACGTCACTGCAATTACAAAATCTTCGCTGGAGGCTATTTCTTCTTATCAAAGAAAAAAGTAAGGAAGGAAGCCCGGACGGCCCAGCGCTGGGCCATCAACGCCAGCTGACGGCGGTGGCTAAACCTCTCACCCTCCGTCTCCCCCACCTGACGGCCTCCGGGACCCAGTCTCCAAGACTCCGTGTCACAGACATTCCAGCTCCACGCCGAGTCACAAAGAACCTCTGTCACGGCAGTCTCGACTCATGAATGGCCACATTGTTGGGTCCTTTCCCTTCAACGCTGAAACTCAGAGATGGAAAGACATGGCCATGGACCCGAACCCGGGCGAACCGCGCGGGCAGAGCCGAGCACAGCCAGAGGCCCGCGCCGCCGCCGCCTCAGACCTCCGGGCCACTCCGAGCGACTCGGGCCGCTGCCAGCCGGGGATGCTGGCTCCGCAGACGCCCCACAGACCGGCCGGGCCTCACCCGGGCCGCTCGCCCCGCCGCCGCCGCCGCCCCCGCGCACTGCACCACCCCCGCCCAGCTGCGGCGCCGCGGCCCCGGGCACCATCCCCAGCCTGGGGAGGATGCAGAGGCGGCGGCAGCGGGCCGCGCGGCGGTCGGCCCCGCGGAGACCTCCTCCGCGCCGACTCACCCAGTTCTGTGCGTTATTGCTCAGCTTGACTTTCTTGCACAGGCTGCCGGGGCCCTCCATGCCGCAGCGCGCGCGAGAGCGTCGGTGCTCCGCGCCGGAGGCGAGCAGGGGAGCCCGGCGGGGGCGGGGCGCGAGGGGCGGGGCGGGGCGGGGGCGCGCCGAGGCCGACGCGCGCTGACGCACGCGCGCTCGTGCTCGCGGTTCCGACTGCGCGCCTCGTTGGCCACGCCCCCGAGCACGGTCGGGGGCTGAGGGACGGAGGGACGCGAGGCGGGAGCGGAGACGCAAGGACGCGAGCGCGCACGACGCTCCGCCCCCTTGCCTCTATGGAAGGGGCGGGGTCCGGAGGCCCTCTCATAACTGCGCTGGTCTCCGGCCGCCTCGCCCCCTGGCGCTGCGCATGCGCGCAGTCGGGCCCTGCGTCTCAGTTGCCCGCGACCGGGAGGAAGCTTTGGGGAGCTCCAGGCTCGGGCTCCTGGAGTCGGCTGGTGACGGGAAGACACCGACGTAGCCTCCCGCCTTGCTGGCTTTTCCGCCCTAAGTCCGGCCACCACCCTCCCGGCCTGTGCCCACGTCCTCCTGGCCACCTTCAAAAAAGGATGTTCCAGCCGCGCCGAGGGAAGAGCACCTGTGCCGAACAGCTCCTTCTCCACACGCCCCGCTTCGCCTGAAATTTCTGCTCAGCGCGCCCTTTCGAAAAGGCAGCCCCGCGCCCCGGGCGTCCATAATTAATGTCGGGCCTGGGCTGGGTGGGCACGTGCGAGTGCCTCCTTCCCGGCTTGGAGCCCTCTCGCCATTTCTGGGGGCTCCTGCCCAGGTCTTCTCACCGACCAGGCGCCGAAGGGGCCTCTGGATGCTTGGCTTTTCGAGAAACTCTCAGAGGACTGAAATCCAGGCCTGGCCGCCCGAGGGGAGGCCCCCTTGTGAGGACATTCTCAAATTCACCTCCTTCCAGGCTAGTGCATGGGAAGATGGGCTGTGGGGGCGCTTCCCCCACCAGTGACCGCCCCTTCCACCCCCATTACTCTAAGCGCTTTGCCACAGCGGGGCCCCGGCTCCCCAAGATTTGTGGAAACTCCACCGCAGAACTCTCACACACACACCACTCCTAGTTAGCAGCCGAGCCCCCCCCCCCCCCGTTTACCCCAGGGCTACCGCCTTGTATTAGGCCTTCCTGTACCCCGATGAACCCCACTAGTCCCCTTAAGTGGACAACCTCCCAGTTGTGCGGGAGTAATTCTCCCAAATGCCAATCGCATCTTGTTACCTGACTACCTAAAAGGGCAGTGGTTTCCTGTAACTTTTTTAGGGGTTTCTTAATTTAGAGTCCGTGCTTAGAACTGAATTTCACTGTAATTCTGAGTTCTGCCAGTAACAAGAATGAGCTTGGAAGAGAAGCCCCAGCTTCAAATGGTACACAAGACCATATTGGGGTTCAGTCAGGGTATTAAGAGAAATGCTATTAAGAGGAAAATGGCATCTAGATATCACAATGTGGGCTTCTAGCAGTGCTCATTGCTTCTGAATTGGCCCGTATTTCTGAACTTTTCCATGAAAGCCTTTAGGTAAAATAGAAGGAGACAGCAGAAGGGAATTCCCTCGTGTTGGTGGGCCTCATCCTACAGCTGAAGGCCCGAGTAGAAGAAAAAGAGATAGGTAAGGGCAATCCCAAGATGGCTGCCTGTACCAGGTCTAGAGGGAGAGTCAGTTAGGAGGCTTCCAAGAGCTCAGGAGAGCCCAATTTAGGAAGATTAAATTGATGTGGCATCAATCATGACCATATTGAAAGTTTTCCTCAGACAACTGACAAAGCATTTGGGGTTGAGTGATAACTACTTAGAAAACGATGTCATCCAAAAGGACACAGTGACCGTAGCCTTTCTTTACAACTTGTTTTTCAGGGCGATCCAATAGTTAATGGGGGAAGTTCATGCTTTCATGGTACCTAGAATTTTAGCTCCTAAGTACAGAAGGAAAATTTGCATTTAGAAATGGCCATTTTAACACCTGATGAGGTCATTGACATAGGCAGTAATCACTAGTGACTGCTAAAAGTATTAGGTGAAAGGTAGTGTGATGGGTAACCTTGTGTGTCAACTTGGCCATGGTGCACCCAGCTATTGGGCTAAACATTATTCTGGGTGTGTGTGTGAGAGTGTTTCTGGGTGAGAGTAAAGCAAATTGCTCTCCCTCATGTTGGTGGGCCTCATCCAATCAGTTGAAGGCCTGCATAGAAGAGAAAGGTTAAAGACCTGAGTAGAAGAAAAGGCCTCCACATAGGAACTCCTCCTACTTTTCTGCCTCCAGCTGAGACTTTGGTCTTTTCCTGCTTTTGGACTTGAACTGAAACCTTGACTTATGGGTCTCCAGCTTGCTGTCTTTCAGACTGGAGCCTGTTTTAGCTCTCCTGGTTCTCAGGCCTTTGGACCCTAGCTAGACCTGCACCATCAACTCCCCTGAGTCTCCAGCCTGCTCAGTCTCAATCACGTGAGCCAATTCTTTATTACCTCTATCTGTCTGTCTGCCTTTCTATACTGTTGACTCTTTCCTGACTACTGTGGTAGGAAAGGAAGCTTTATATTGGGAGGATCTGGGAATCCTACATTCGCTTAACAATTTACCCCCTTTAAAAGTGGGATGCCGGGTATCATGTACTTTAAGGTGTGATATAATAAATACTCAGCACTAATTGTCAGAGTTTGGATTGTTCAAGAGGCAGGCATGGAAAAAAGGATTCACATATAATTAGTCAGGAGGTAATCCATGGATTGGGGAGATGATAAAGGAAGTTAAGAAAGAGCATGTTATCAAGCAGCCACTATGCGCAGTTGCAACTGAATCCCACCCAGATCTCTGCGAAATGATGTTGAATATGTGCTCAGAGGATATTTATCTGGTAGGCGACAGCTGGGCTGTTCAGTCACAATATTCAAGGACTATGCCCAGTGAGTGTTCAATCTCTGGTACTTTTAAGTTGCAGTGTGGACGGGTAGAAGGGACACTGGCCAAGGAAAGCCCTCCCCTTGGATATGGAAGTAGTCACTGGTAGCTTCCCTTACAATAGTAAGGACTAGAGGATGTAGATAGGATGCTAGTAGTGTTTACTGAAAACGCTGATGAAGTTTCCTCTTAAAAAAAAGCGTTGATATATTTTTATTCTCTTTTTTTATTGCATAAGAGAATATTTCTTTTTTTTTTTAAAGATTTATTTATTTATACATACAAGCTGGGGCACACGTCCCTCACAACTTAGCTGTGTATTCCAAAAGGCATTTAAACTGAAAAGAATGAATTAAACATTTTAAGCTAAACTGTGAAGATCAAAGAATTAGAAAACTTGAGCCTCCCTGGTGGCGCAGCAGTTAAGCGCTGTGCTGTGGAGCTGTCGGCAGGAGCACGCGAGTTTGACACCTGGGAGATTTCCACATGGCGCTGCAGACCTCTCCTGCCTCGCCCTGCTGCTCCCCTCAGCAGTATAGTTCCATCGATCTGCCTGTTCTGCTCCTCACTCTGCCTCTGGTAAACCCTCTCACCACCCCACGCCTCTGGCCTGTACCCCAGCTTGTATGCATAAATAAATAAATTGTAAAAAAAAAAAAAAAGAGAGAGAGAAAACCCAGAGCAAAGTCGATTTTAGCCAGCAGGATGCACAGGTATTGTCAGTAATGGTGAAGTAAGTAAGCTTGGCCGGGTTAAGTGCTTTACCATGGGTATATTGGAGCATCAATCTCAGCAGGTTGTCTGGGGTGAACAGAACTAGAAAGATTATGAGCCAGAGATGAATGGTCTCCAGAATCTCAGCCAGCCTCCAGATTCCCAGTTTTGAAATCCTCACCCACGGAGACACTGAGTGATGATTTGGCAGCAGGCAGGGATACTTGATTTCCATCTGGAAGGAATCCTGCAGATTCAGGGAAATCCCCTTTCTCTTACCCATCTCAAGCCTCTGGGTCTTGCCAGAAGATTTCTAAGTCAGTCTGTGAGAAAATGTCCCCTCTACTGAAAGCAGCTCCATTTTCTCAACAGTTAGCAGAGGTGAAGATATGCGAAGCGAAGTATATCTCCTCAGGGGGATTTGATATAATGAAGAAGAAAGAGAAATAAGACTGAATGATTCCCTGAAATATCACATATCAGTTTCATCTGAAACATTGTCTGATAGTCAACGTTATTTTTCCTGAAAAATGCCCCCAAACAGTGAATTCTTAAAACCAGTTACTAAAAACTGTATTTTAAAATTTGGCGTGTCCATAATTCAAAGAAAATCTCGACAGTAAACAGAAATAACTTTCTAAAATTCTAGATTTTCTGCTTATTGCATGGCCTTGCGTAAATCTTATGACTTCTGGGGATAGAGAAGTAGTTGGATAAATTGATCTCAAAGGATTCTTCCACTTCTAATTTATTCTAGATTTTTAATATAGATGTCATAGTTATCGAGCAAATGGGCTCACCACCCAATGTACACAGAGACAGATACCACATCAGGTTTTGAGAAAGGAAACTTTATTGCAAGTCAGTCGATGAGGTAGAAAATCATTGGAAATTACCCCCCAATTAAGAAAAGGAATGAGATATGTAGGTTTGGGGAACCAGGTCGAGAACAAAAGAGTTAAATTTCATTGACTGAAAAACAGGTTGACGCAAAAAATGTGATTGTGGCTGAAGTTCATTGGCTCATTCCAGGGCAATTCACGCATGAGTTTGTTTTCTGTTGATTCCCTGTTCCCGGTAGTCCCTGGTAGTCCCTCTCCTCTCAACTCCGTGTGCCCTTAAACTTACCTAGTTCAAGTTTAGCTGTTAAGCCTCCAGGCTAGGCTGTGTCTGTAAAAGCAAATTTCAGAGAAAAGTTTAGAGATGTCTCTTTTTTAAAAAAAAAAAGATTTATTTATGCACACAAGCTGGGGTGCAGGCCAGAGGTGTGGGGCGGTGAGAGGATTCACGAGAGACAGAGCGGGGAGCAGAACAGGCAGATCGACGGAAATACACTGCTGAGGGGAGCAGCGGGCGAGGCAGGAGAGGTCTGCTGGCCATGTGGGACTCTCCCCGGCCAGGCATGGAACTTGCACCGCCATAGCTGCAGACAGCTCCACAGTGCTGCTTAACCCTTGCACCACCAGGGAGGCCCCCATATGTCTCTCTTTTGTACTCTTAGGGTTTGAGAGATTAGCCTCAGTTACATCATTTATACCTCGAAATAGTAACGCAACGAAACCTTCCACCTTAAGTGCCTTATTATATGTAAAATGTTGTCTAAATGATTTCTCTGTTAAAGCAGTGGGGCGGTAAATAACAGGACACAGCCCCAGACACAGCATGTGTTCTCTTTCCTGGGCTGTTTCAGCACTGTGGTTATGGGACTCATCCGTGTTGTGTCTGTCAGTGGTTCGTCGTTAGCCATGTCACTGGTCAGTTAGCTTTTATGTGGGGCACAGATGCTGCATGGTGAATTATTTACTGAAAAACAGATCACAGGAGAAGGAGGCTCCAGCAATTTTGTTGCACACAGGTGTTGGATGACGTATATGACGCACAGTGAGGGGTCCTGTTGAGAGGTCAAGGCAGAAGCGGGACTGTGACCCAGGCCTCAGGTATTGGGGTGCCATGCTTTGGGTTTCTCAGGCTAAGCCTGGATTGGTTCACTCAAAACAAAACATCATGGTATTACTAAGCACCTCGGGGGTCTTATCTAAGGGGCACACTAGGGCCCTGTGAGGCTGGAAGACTGTAGGACACTTGGGAGGTTGGGGAGCCCCATCAGGAACTTACATTTGCTTGTGACTCTGGGCTGCCTTCAGGAGTGTGCTCACATGGGGGCTGTCGTCGGTGCATGACCCCACAGGCCGCTTGGGCAGGCCCAGTGGATGCCTCAGTATGAACACCATGAAGTGGCTTAGCACAACTCTCAATGTCCGGATGGACCCTGATTTTTATTCATCTGCTAATTGGACTATTGTGAGTAAACAACCACACAGAAACAACCATGCCCAAGTCTTTGTATGGGTATTTGCTTTCCTTTCCCTGGACAGATTCTTAGGACATGAACAGATGAGTCATGGGGTAGGTATATGTTTAATTTTACTTTTAACTGCCAAGAACCTTTTCCAAAGTGCAATTTTACATTCCTGCCAGCATGTTGCTCTTTCCAGTGTTAGCCGTCCCAGGAGCATGCAGTGGTACCTCACTGTGGCTTTAATTGGCACTTCTCCGTGACTAAAGGTGTTGATCATCTTCTCATGTGCTTATTGGCTGTCTGTGTGTCTTCTTTGGGTAAGAGTCTGATCACATCCTTTGTCCATTTTCTAACTGAGTTGTTTCTTCTCCCATTACTGAACTATGAGAAGTATATATGTCTTCTATCTCAGACAGATTGTTTTTCATCTGTAGAAGTTCAGCATAGGTCCTTTTTTTTTTTTAAAGATTTTTTTTATTTATACATACAAGCTGGGGTACAGGCCAGAGGTGTGGGGAGGCTAGAGGGTTCACCAGAGACAGAGCGGGAAGCAGAACAGGCAGATCAGAAATACACTGCTGAGGGGAGCAGCGGGCGAGGCAGGAGAGGTCTGCCGCGCCATGTGGGATTCTCCCTGGCCGGGCGTCGAACTTGCGTCGCCGCTGCCGACAGCTCCACAGCGCAGCACTTAACTGCTGCGCCACCGGGGAGGCCCGGTCTTTTTTTTTTTTTTTTTTTAACATATTTCCCATGCCTCCATTTAGCACAAGCAGCTTATCCCCTGATCCTATGACTTGTAGGTAATCACGCTAATTCTATCATCTGTTTAAATTGCCTTGTATATTGATTTTTTACACCAAGAGTCACATCTTCTTTTCTTCCTCACCCTCCTTCTTAACAGACCACTGGTATTGTAAATTTTACCTTATTGAGTCCTGCATATTTTTGTATTCCTGCAAATACCTTTCTCATTCTGGGTCACAGTTAAATGACTTGGGCGTAGTTGGATCTTCTCAGGGCTAGTTTTTAGCATCCTTGGGTGGTACCAGAGCACCCTTTAGTCTATGACTAATCGCGTCCCACCACTCAGAATGGTATTTCAAGTACTTTGCCCATGTCAGAGTTTTCCACTCTGACTATGGGAAGTCAGTCTGGTTCTGCTGGGTGTGAGCTCCAGGCATTTCCCCTCTACTCCTTCTGGGTCTCTTTCTCTTTCCTATGGTGGTTTCCACACTTGCCTTTGCTCAGGCAACCTTTCTGCCATCTCAGAAGCACGCTCCTCTCTTGTACTCCACTCTGTCCCTAGACTCCTAGCTTCGTGTCGTGAATTCAGGGGGACCTGGATTACTATATGTTCTCCCTTCCCTGCACTGTAGCCTGGACACTCCAGGTAGAAAGCTGAGGCAGTGAGAGAGCTCACTTGGTTGTCTCCACATCTCTCAGGGATCACTGTCCTATGCTACCTGGTATCCAAGGTCAGAAAACCAGTGTGAGATGTGTGATTGTGTCAAGTTGTTACAGGTTCAAGAGGACATCAGGTCTCTGATACTTCATCTGCCAGAGTGGAAGTTGCTTTTTCTATGAGATTACATTTAGATTAATAACTTCTTTGCCTTTTCGTTAATTTCTTTCATTATTTAAATGTATATCCCTAGATGTATCTCCTCAATTTAGTTTTGCCAATGTCAGAAGTGTGACATCTCTTTAAGACTATTTTAATCTATATGTTTACTCTTCCATCCTTGTCATTCCCATACAATACTGCTAAAGAGAAGTGGTGTGCTCACACAAGAATATTTGGAAATGAGTGGAATCTCTAAAACTAAAGACAGAAAGAACTGCACGTAAGCGCTGTACTCTAGTTGAATAAATATCCCCCCATGGGGGTGCAGTTAACAGCTCTGATGCTGTCATATATGTGAAATGCAGTGGAACAGCTAGGTGACTGGATGGCACAAAGGGTGACCCAAGTTTCTTGCTGTTTGAGTGGGACTGGATAAACGGGGTGGGGGCTACGGGAAAGGCTAGAATGATCCATGTAGTGATGGAGTAGACTTGAACACATTAGTAAGAGCTCATGTTTAGCTCTATATAAATACATGTAGCAATATTTGCATCTGGAAGGAATCACTGCACATCAAAATGTGCAGAAATGTTTAATGTGCAAAATGCAGAAATGTGCAAAACATGTAGAAATGTTACATACAGAATTATTACATATAGAAATATTTACTGATAGTGCGTATACACATGTATTTCTTGGCTGTCAGCTGAGAGGGCTCAAAAAAACAAGGGCCCCGTAGCAACGAGTATACCCAGATCTTGGTTTCTAATACATTTCCAATAAAGGAACCAGGGTTCCTTGTAGAAGTGACTGATTTCAGTACTAGTGAAGATATATACAAGGTGAATGTGGGACATCTTATTGTCAGAAAGTAAGACAGTACAAAAAGAAAACAAAACAAAATGAAAAGCAAACAATCACATTTGTACAGGTTGTCAGGAAACCGAAGAGCTGCTAGGGCCAAAGCGGAAACATTTGAGCAACAAAACGAAGTAGTGTTGGGTTATTATTTCAAGTATAAACACCTGTGAGTTCACATTGATATAAATAAATGATGGAATAAATAAGTGGGGAGAAGAGACGAATCTCCCATGCAGAAGAATTCCAAACAATATTGGTAGATACTGGACTCTCCAGGAAAGGGATTATAAATTTCCATTCTTTAAATATGCACACCTCCTTGCAATTGTACATTATAGAAGTAGAGAGAAAAAAGAGTAGCTTTACAGTGAAAAATGTGGAAAGAAACTTGGTGAACACTCCCTCTGCCAGCTCATCAAGGGCAGCGTGGACAGTGAACACTCACATTGATGGCATGTGGCCCGGACGTGATGTGATCAAAACGAAACTTTATCTTGGTGATCTGCCACCAGAAGCCCCTTACCCTAATCAAATCAGGAGGAAAACACCAAATTCCAATAGAGGAATAACCTACAGGATGCCTGACCAATAATCCTTAAAACTGTCAAGGTCGGGGGGCCTCCCTGGTAGCCTCAGACTTAAGTCTCAGCGCTATCACTGCTAAGGCGTGAGTTCAATCCCCGGCCAGGGAGGTGACCCACATGGTGCGGCAGACCTCTCCTATCTCGCTGCTGCTCCCCTCAGCAGTGGATATATGTAGATCTGCCTGTTCTGCTCCACACTGTGTCTGGTGAATCCTCTCTCACACACACACCCACACACCTCTGGCCTACACCTCAATTCTTCTATGCCAAAAAATAAATAAATACACTGTCAATATCATCAAACACGAGGAAAGGCAGCCGAAACGTGCCTCAGGGGACAGCCAAGTAAATGCACTCTGGTATCCAGCATGGGGCCCTGGAGCAGAAAAAGGAATTAGGTGAAAACAAAGGAAGTCTAAATAAATCTGTGGACTTTAGTTAATAATGATGTATTATTATTTATTCTTTGTAACTGATTTATTATATTAGTTAGTAATAACATGATGGGTCACCAAGTGTAACAATGTGTTTTACTAAGGCAAAATGTTAATAGGGAAAAACAGATGTGGCAGCACATGGGAACTCTATCATTTGCTTAATTTTTCTCGCTGAATTATAAAGTTGGGTTTTTATTTTGTTTTGTGTTTTGTTTTACAAAAAGGGTCCTGACAACCTGCAGCAGACATCTTTCTGTCTTGTGGTAAACCCGCTAGTGTTCGGGATCCCGAGTCTGTCCAGGCAGCAGCAAGCAGATTCTGTGTACTCTGTACATCTCATTCTCTCTCATCGAAATTACAGACCCGCCCTCTAATGGACTTGGTGTCCAGATGTCAATATTCTGTCTCTTCTCGCTGTCGTTCCAGACCTGGCATTTCTGTGGACTAAAATTGAATTTTCTGGCTGCTGTTCCCCACTCCTCACTGCCCCTCCTAATAAATACCTTGTGGCGTGGTTGCTTTGGAGTCCACTGGCAGAGATGCAGGGCGCGACAGGCCCCGTAGTCCGCTGAGTGGATCCCTGGTACTGTCTCCTAGCCTCACAACCTCATTTAAATGGTTTCTGTACATTGATTTTCACCCGGCTATGTACTGGATGTTTGTATTACCCCAAATTTCCTATGTTGAATCCTCACCATGAAAAGTGATAACATTAAAATGTGGGAGCCTTTGAAGGGTGTTAGGGTCATGGGGATGGAACCTTTATGACTGGGAATATTGCCACAGTAAAGAAGACCCCAGAAAGATCTCTAGCCCCTTCTACCATGACAGGACACACCTAGAAGTTTCTGGTTATGAACTGGTAGAGGGCTGGTAGTGGTGCCAGCCACGCTGGCACCTTGACCTTGGACTTGCCAGCCTCCAAAACAGTGAGACATGTCTGTTTATTATAAGACACCCAGTCTTGGCCAGCGTGCACAACTGTTGTGGAACGAACCCCAGGGCTAGGGAGCAGGAATGGCATGTGGATGTTCTCACTGGGCCAGAGTGAGTCTTCTGGCCCTTGGGCAGCAGTAGCAGGGACTACTGCTTTTCCCTATCCACAGCACAGGAAAGAAGAGACAGGTATCTCCAAGGAGAATTCATTTGCAGCATATAGAATGAATTCTTGGCAAGCGACATGTTCATATTCACCTGCTTAATTTCCTCCCAAAATAGAAAAAAGGTGGACGAAGTGTTCCTCTGCTGGTCCTTGATAGTGACTGGAATTCTAAGAAGGGAGAGTTTTGTCCAATGAAAATAAAACAGATTCAAGAAAAGTTTAAGGACTATTGAGATGACAACTATGTCCAGAGAAATGTACCAGGAGAGCAGGGGAGCAAAACCCAGGGCCAGGGCACAGGGGAGTTTGCAACAGGCCAGGCAGGGCAGTGGTCTAACCCTAGCCAGTTTGCTGTTACTTCTTTACTCGGTCCTTAAGTCCATTGGTGTGGCTGTGGCTGGTTGACAAAACTCCAGACAGAAGGTGCAGTGTGGGGCTGCGGTGACCGTCAGCAGATGTCTCCTGTCTCTTTCATGGTCACCAGTTGTTGCCTCAGCGGTTCACCCAGAAGTCTTGACAGGGGACTCGAGACAAGACAGTATGTTTGATGCAAAGCAGGGGCCACACATCTGAAGATCCCTCAGAAGTTGTAAATAGCTAATACTTTTCATTTTTTAAAAAATCCCTGTCTAATACATGTCAATGACTAATTGACTTTGAGGGTCAACCACTTGGCCCTCAACCTTCTCCTCATGTTCTTTATTCTCCCAAAGGATCCTGAGTACTTGCCCTTTTCTTGTTCCATGGCCTGACCTCACACGTGCGCGTGCATACACACACACACACACACACACACACACACACACACACACACCCCTACCTTTAGGAACCTCCTCCTTTCTTTTCTTAATTGAGAAAATGTTCAGTTACCTCAGGAAATTCTCTCTTGGTGTCCGGCTTCAATTTCAGAGAGGCAAGATCTTCACTACATTTGAAATAATTTGTTCAGAGTATGCTAATTTTGTGGAGCCACTTCTGTGGGTGAACACTAGATGGCAACATTCCTAGACTGCAGTTTCCCTGAGATGATTTCTACTCGTGACAAATGCCCAGACTGAATGCCAGTGTGGTTCTTTAAAAAATTTTTAAATTTTTTTTTAATTTATGCATACAAGCTGGGGTACAGGCCAGAGGTGTGGGGCGGCAAGAGAGTTCACCAGAGACAGAGTGGGGAGCAGAATAGGCAGATCGACCGAAATACGATGCTAAGGGGAGCAGCGGGTGAGGCAGGAGAGGTCTGCTGTGCCATGTGGGAATCTCCCTGGCCAGGCTTCAAACTCATGTTGCCGCTGCCAACAGCTCCACAGCACAGCGTTTAACCACTGCACCACCAGGGAGGCCCCCTGGTTCTTTAACCCTTTGCACTCCGAACCATTCTGGACATTGGCTACCAGCTACTCGACGCTACTTTGCGGCGGAAACATGCATTTACAGACACTCGTATTATTTAATATAATTTTGGAACCAAGTAACGTATTATAATGATATTGGACTTATATGAATTGGGTGACATCGAGGAATGCATATTTGCAAAAAAACAATATTTTATTGTTTATAATTTTGTACAGTATGATAAGTTTTGTAACACTCCCCAATATGCATTGCAGGCTGATTAGTGCACGTTCTCGTCTAACACAAAACCCGCTGACATTTCTTGTATATATCTTAGTAATTTTATGATATTTTGATTTAATTTCTTGTGCCATTTCAAGATAAAACTTCAGGGAAACATGCATGTCTCAAAAAGTTGCGTTGAAATAACTCAATTCCCCGTAATCACTAATAAACTGCAATGTCCCCTGAGAGGGGACATCCGAGTGATATGCTAGAA
>PVIJ01016030.1:6439-34264 GCA_004024925.1 Scalopus aquaticus
GCCCGGCCCGGGGAGATTCCCACATGGCGCAGCAGACCTCTCCTGCCTCGCCCGCTGCTCCCCTCAGCAGTGTATGTCCGTTGATCTGCCTGTTCTTCTCCCCACTCTGTCTCTGGTGAACCCTCTCACCGCACCACGCCTCTGGCCTGTTCTCCAGCTTGTATGCATAAATAAATAAATCTTTAAAAAAAAAAAAAAATTAGAAGTACCAGGGGTTGGAAAAGAAGCACAACCACCCAAATTGACAATTGAACCTATGACTAATCTTCATTCTTTCTCCCCAAATCAATTTTGTCTGGTGTCTTACAAGTGCTCCACGTTTGAAGGTGACCACCACAAAGAGAACCCTATGTATGGCCTTTCCACCACAACCACGGGTGCCCCCTCCTGGCTGGCTCACCAGCTGATATTGGGCAATATGTAGCACTAAAGATGGCCAAGGACAGTGCCCAAATAATTTACAGGTCACTGACTGAGTTCTTTACCTGTGTGCACAATTGCAAGTCCACACATGTTCAGCAAGACAATAATGGGATCTATTAAAAAAAGAGAGAGAGAGAGAGAAAACAAAGAGTCACTGAAGCCACCCATGGCCATTTATCTCAACTCAATTAGTGTCCAGTGCTTTGAAGTCCTCATCAAAATGCAAAGCTGTATGGAGATTCCTCAAATTGCTAAACATGGAGCTCCCATACGACCCAGCAATACCACTTTTGGGAATTTACCCAAAGGATACAAAAACACTAACCCGAAAGGATACATGCACCCGTATGTTCATTGCGGCACTATTCACAATAGCAAAGGTATGTAAGCAACCCTGATGTCCAAAAATAGATGATTGGATCCAGAAGATGTGGTACATATACACAATGGAGTGCTATTCAGCATGGAAAGAAGATAAACACATGCAATTTGCAGCGACATGGATGGAATTAGAGGGGATCATACTCAGTGGAATAAGCCAGAAAGAAAAATAAAAATATTGAATGGTTTCACTTATAACAGGACTATAGGGAGGCTGGGTGGGAGAGAGACACTCAGCGGTGGGGGTGGGGTGGGGGGGGAGGAGGATAAGGGCGCAAAATGGAAGAGAGGAAAATACAGGGGACCATGGAGATGGATCACGGGTGAATTGGTGGTGGGCTGCCCAAGGGGAATACAAAATGTAAAAGACATAAATAACAATTTTAAAAAAATTTAAAAAAAATGCATAAGATGCATCTTCCCGCCAAGGAACCTAGAACAAGCATCCTGAACAAAAGGCCAAGCTCCCAAAAGTGCATCTTTCCACCATGAAGAACTGGGACACATATTCCAAGTAGAAAGGCCAAGATGACATCTTCCCACCAGTGAGGACATGCAGCATGTGGCAGCCAGACAACAGGTTGGGATCCAAGTAGCAGAGACAGCAGAAGACACAATAGGAGAAGCTCACCGAAGATGTGGAGATGAGCCAGTACAGTCCAAACAAGCAATACTGGAAACAGCAGCTGCAGGAGCCAAATGACCAGATTAATGGCAACACTCACAGAGCTCAGTGGGGTGCCCAGCTCCAGGTCTCACTCTTGCTTCTGGGCTGTAAGAGCAACAGAGCTCAGACAGTTTCAATCAGTCAGCTCCCTTCAAAGCCTCAACACATTTCTCCTCTGAGGTTGGCTGCTGGGGCCTCTCCATGTCCTCAGGAGGCCCCCATAGCCTTCTGGAAAATCAGTGTGGTGGGGACATGAATGGCTGATTCTGCATTGGCAGATCCCAGAGGCTGCTCCTGCTATCCCTTAGATTCACTGTCAGAGTCCCCAACTCAACAGAGTCTTTGTTGCCCAGACTTATTCCACCTGGGGACTATTCATCCTCACCTGCAAACCCTCCTACAGGAACCACCTAGAATAGCCTTGGCTTTGGACTCTCCGGTCAGCCCTGGTTACAATTTTTCCGAGACACCACTAGCAGAGAAGACTAGAGACCGGATCCCTGCAGCAAAGGACTCAAAGCAGAAAGAACCCACCGGATTTCCTCAATTTAAAATCACCAAGCACAAAATGGAGTAGAAAAGAACACAAGGGACCATGGAGATGGATCACGGGTGAATTGATGGTGGGCTACCCAAGGGGAATACAAAATGTAAAAGACATAAATAACAATAAAAATATATATTAAAAAAATTTAAAAAATAAAATCACCAAGCACAGTGAAAGGAAAAGGGAGGTGAAAATGGCTTCTACAGAAAAGGTGAAAGTAATGAGACTCATACAAGCAAAGGGGTTGCTGTCCAAGATGCAGAAAACACATTTTCAATCTTCCATGAAGAGGTAGTAGCCGATGAGTAAAAGGCAACTCATCTGAAGACAAGTCTACAGCCCTGAAAGGACCTGGGGGTTGGTGCCACCACTTCTGGCAGGAGGACACAGGGTCCACAATGTGGAGGGAGGACTTAAACACCCAGACTGTCATGGAGTAAAGAGACCCCAACTGGCCAGTGCTGGGAATCAGGCAGGAAGGAAGAGCCCCTCCTCATGGTAGGGAGGGAGCCAGCTACTGCAGAATAAGGGCACAAGGCAAAAGAGGGGACACAGGATTTGGACGTGAGATGTAGTGCACGGACAGCACCAGCAGGGGAGACCCCACCCCTCTAAAACACAGACAGCCACAGAAGCAAATGTTGACTTCATTGAAAAATACCAGAAAGTGGATATGGCTTCGGAGCCACGTCCATCCAGACACCAGGGAAGAGGCCTGAAACTTGGTGTGAGACCACACAGGCTTCAGGAAGGCACGGCAGGGGTCTAAGTCTGGTTACAGCTCATTTCAATTCACAGGGGGGCCTGGGCCACCGGCAGGAGGGACTGACTTTCCTGGACAGAACACTTGAGGCCTGTCATGGCAAGAGCCAAATGATGCCCCTGGGTGGACCCTCCATGACAGTGTGAGCCTGGGTCCTGGTGGAGACCAGCCCTGAGCAGGGCAGAGGGAAGAGGGGCTCACCCATGACAATCCTGGAGAAGGTGCTAGACCGGGCAGAGGCACAGGCTGCTCAGTGTCTCCGTCTGGGTAGAAAACCCATCAGGCCTACACCTAGATCTCTAAGGCCACATCACCCTTAGCAACAAGCTCCCTGATGTCCCAGCAGCATGAGGCCCTGGCTCCCAATGCCCATGATGGGTCCCTGGCCACGCCCAGCCTCCCCGGGCCGTGGCGAACGTGTTGGTGTCACTGGGGGGACAGGCATGGGCATGAGGAGCTGGCCGAAGCCAGGGATGCTGAGGGTCTGGTCAGAGGAGGAAATCTGGGTAGAGGACATGGGAAGTGACATCATGGCCCTCTATGAGCACCATGTATTCGGAACCCTGGTTACCAGGCTGCCACATACAGATACAATCCTGAGCCAGATTCACTTGCCTGGAGACCCTGTAACTGACAACAGGTTCTGATGTGTGCCCAGGGCCCCGAGTGGTGGACCCTGGGGGACCTCCTTCAGGCTTGCAGGTCCTAGCTAGAGGACCTAGAACCTCTGGAGGACCTGGTGCCACTGAAGGGCCTGGAGCCCCTGGAAGAGGAGGGTGCAGAAGAGAAGATTCCAGGTTGTGGCACTTCTGGGAGGGGTGGGGCCAGGTGCCCCATGGAGAAGCCCCTCGGGTGGGGGTTGCGATGAGATCATCTCTGACCTGGAAACTGCTTAGTGGAATTAGGGAGAAGCAACTGGATAGTCAGGGATGGGTTGCCCTGAGGGTGCTGGAATGTGTGTATCCAGGACACACAGAAGGGTGAGTAGGTGACAATCTCTCTCTTGTGTCCCCAGCTCCATCTCAGCAAGGCAGGCCAAGCTCAGTGTAGGTTGGTGCCACAGGACAGGGACCAGCCCACCCCAGCTGTGCGAACCAGGCCCAGGGCAGAATCCTACAGAGCGAACTCCACCCCAGCTAGGGGTGCCAGTCCCAGGCCAGAATCCAGCCAGGACATGGACATGTGCTGGTCAGCACCCAGCACGCCTGCTGGGGAGGGTGTACTTGCAGAGTTGTCCTAGCCATGAGCCCACCAACACATTCACCTCACATTGAGACCGAAACTGCATTCCTCTCCTAGTTTTCTATTTTTTTTCTTGGTTTCTCTTTTCTAATTTCACGTATTTTTTTTTTCTTCATGGATTTATTTTACCTGTGTGTATTAATAAAATTTGTGTTGCTTACTTTCAATTGCACACTCCTTAGGCAATAAAAGCCTCCACAGTGCGGCATCCTCCCCACTTCCACTTTCAGATGATGAATCTTCCCTCCCAGCTCTCACTGCCCCTGCCCAGGCCTTGCACCCGTCTGCTTGCTGGCTCTGTTCCTCCCCAGGACAAGTGATGACTTCAAGTTCTGCCACCTGTATTAGAGCACGTGAGTAATGTGGAGTGCCTCCTATGAAGCTCACTTTTTCTGGGAAAGCCCTGGGGATCGAGAGGAGATAAAAAATTAATCCCTGCAGTAAGCACACGAACACATTCTGGGTGGTGCCTGTGGCTTTAAGGGACTTGAGCAGTACACAGAGGACCACACCTCCTCCCCCATGCCACAGACAAACCAACAATGTGGTGTACTCTGCAGGGATGGACCCCACATGGGTACGTAGTCCTCAAACCCATGAGCAAGGTCAGAGTCACATCCTGGAGCCCACAAATACCAGGTATGGCTGTACTTCCCCAGGGACTGAATGCATACAGGCCTCTTCAGGGAGAGGCAGCCCCCAGAGGGGACCCACCTTTGCCAGCACCTCCTCCAGGTAGGGCAGTACAAGCACCATGATGGGGACAGCAGGTCAGTGGCTACAGGCATACCAGCAGTCTGAGAATGCAGCCCCATGATGAGGGAGAAGCCAATGTCCAGCGGGGTGTTGGGACCAGGTATTGTTCATTGCCCTCCTTTGTATTAGAGTGGCACCTAGAAGTGGGCTACAGTTAAGTCTCTTTGAAATTGTTTATGGGTGACCCTTGCAGACCTTAGGTTTAAATGCCACACTAGAAATTGAACAAGAGTGCAGAATTAAACAATATGTAGAGCACATCCAAGAGATTTTGGCAGACAACCATAATTTTGCAGTGTCTAGAATTTTGCTCCCTCCAGATGAACCATTACATCCTTTCAAATCTTAGAATCAGGTCTTTCTTAAGACCTGGCAGAGTGGAGATGCCCAAAACCAATTGTCTGAGAAATGGTCTGGTCCTTGTGATGTGTTACTACCCACTCACACTTCTTTGAAACTTGTGGGCATAAAACCTTGGGTACATCATTTGAGAGTAAAGAAGGCTATAAAAGATGACCCAGAGACCAGAATTCACTGGACTTGTGAAACTGTTGAGGACTTGAAATACTTGTTTAAGAGAAAGAAAAAGGACTAATCTTTCTCTCTTGAGAACATAGATTAAAAATAGTTGTTTTGAAAAATTATGTAGCTGTCATTTAATGGTCTGGTCCTCACGGTGATGCCTTTTGTATTATGTAATGTTTTTACTTATGTGAGTGTAAGTTGTGCTTTTTTGTATTGTGTAACATAGTTTCCTTGTAGTTAGTAGATGTAACTTATAATTGTAGGTAGTAGCATCTGTAATGTATAATATTGTACTATTTGTAGCTAAGACCATAGTGAGGCTTGTACTATCGATCACCATAGAAATGGTGACAAAAATTGAAAGTGTGGAATTGTTACCCAAACCAAGCTGCCTTAGCAGTGGGAGCCAGTAGGAGCAGTGATGCCTTTTACCCTGCTGCTCCAAGAGCTGTAGTGGTAGCTCCTGCCCAGTAACTGATGTTTTGAATGGACCAATCAGGTGCTAGGAGCTGATGGATAGCTCCAATCAGCTCCAGGATTGAAAAATGGTCCAATCAGACTTGTGGATGGTACACTGAGGCAGGATATAAGCCAGGATCATTGGAGGGACCCGAGAAAGGGGGAAAAAGAAGAGAGAAAAAAAAAAGAGGACGCCAGCCCCAGAGAGAAAAGGAGGTCCCTGATGAGTACAGGAGAAGATGACAATGCCAGCCTCCAGGAGAGGAAAGATGATGGTTCCAGACTCCAAAAAGAGAAGAAAGAAGTCCGTTCCTTGCCTCTGAGGAAGAAAGAAGAAAAAAAGCATCCAGCAGCTGCCCTCCGAGCAGGAAGAGATGCTGAAGGACTCTGCAGAGACTGGGCCTCCGGTCCTGTCTCTGACATAGCCTGAAAGGAGCACCAGAGGCCCTGGGACTGGTCTGAAAAAGCTGTTTGTTGGTCTAACCCAACACCTCACAAAGAGCTGCAATCACTGATGTGTTCTAGATGAGGTAGCTGTCACTTGAGGATACAGTAAGCTCTGTTTCCCCCATTTGTAAAATAAGCCCCGTGGGCCTCCCTGGTGGCGCAGTGCTTGAGTGCTGCACTGTGGAGCTGTCGGCGGTGCGCCATGCAAGTTCGAGGCCCAGACGGGGAGAGTCCAGCATGGTGCGGTAGACCACTCCTGCCTCGCCCGCTGCTCCCCTCAGCAGTGTGTTTCTGATCTGCCTGTTCTGCTCCTCGCTCTGTCTCTGGTGAACCCTCTCGCCGCTCCACACCTCTGGCCTGTACCCCAGCTTGTATGTATAAATAAATAAATCTTAAAAAAAAAAAAAACAAGCCCCGTGTTTGCTGTTGTTGTTCCTGTAGCCTGAAGTCTCTTGCAATTGTGTGCGTGAGAACCCACAGAGAGTGACCTGTCCTCTCTTCAGGCACTGTCCTTTGTTGTTTTTGGCCTTTTGGCCTTTTAGGGCTTTTTGGTGGCTCTTGCCTCAGAGCCTGGACATTTGTGCTCCATCCACCTTTGTCTCATTTGACAACTGTGGCAGGACTGGACACCCTGGATCCATCCCCCACCCTGTTTCAAAACCACTCAGCTGTGAGCTATGAGCTGATTGATACTAAATGGTCTAATTTGCCATGGGATTAAAAAAATGGTCCAATCAGACTTCTGAGTGGGATACCCTGAGAGAGTATAAAATGCAGGGCAGGAGGGGCCTGAGGAAAACCATTTCAGCCTCTGAAGAATAAAGAGTAAGATTCATTACTGGCCTCCAAAGAAAGAAGAAGGTCCAGAAGCCAACCTCGAAAGAAGAAAAGAAGCATCCAGCAGCTAACCTCCAAGATGAGAACCTCTGTCAGATATGGGGCCTCCAGATATGTCTCTCCATTTCCTGGAAGGAGCACCAAAGCCCTAGGCCTAGTAGCTCAAAGACCAATTTGTGTTTGGTGTCATCTAACTACTCCCAAAGAGACTTGGTGTCTCTGACTCCACCTCTGAGGGACTAGTGAACATCCCTACTGGCCAGTGCTATCCAGCACTCCTGGTGACCAGGTGACATACACTACTGGCCAGTGATGTCCAGGACTCCTCGTGAATGGTAGTGACCAGTATGGGCCAGTATGGACCAGCACTACTGCCAGATGACCAGCACTCTGCTTGGACTTCAGGTGGACCCTATCTGGGTGAGCTAGCCAGCCACTTGTGACTACATGAGCTTTTTCTTTCCCCTATTTGTCAGATAAATCCAATTGTTGTAGTCCTGGAGCCTGAGGTCTCTTGCAACAGTGCAGAGGTGAGAACCACAAATAGTGACCTGTCTTCTACTGGGAAACGTCCTTTGTTTGGCTATAGCAGGTCTGCATGTGATGGGTGAGCAACCCTGAACCACTATGGGGAAGTGGTAGCCAAGGGCACTGGAGGCCCAACCACCAGATGGTTGACCACAACGATCCAGAGGAAATGGCACGGGAGAGAAGTGTCCTTCAGCTTGGACACCCTGAAAAGAATATGAGTAAAAGCAGGCCGTGTTGTGCCTTCCAAACAACATACAACCCATCAACCTTGAAATGTATCAGTTATGTTTTCCACCTTTCAAAAATCCAGCAAACAGGTGGGCCTTTTGTGCATGACAACCTCTCAGCTCTATGGCCATGGACACACACAGCCTATAGGGCCCAGGAGGCTGGGTTCTATTCATATTTCAGCCTTTTAGGCTTTCCACCTATCTCTGTACCTGCCTGTGAATCCAGCCCCTGCTTCAGCATGAAGGGTAACTCACCCACACTTAAGGACCCAAGATTCTTCTTCCATTTACCAAGTCAACAGTGACCCTGCCCTGCTTGGTACAGTGAGAAAACGCAGCCCAAAACCAGGATGTGAAGGAACCAGGAAGATGAAACAGCAGGGTCACTGTTCACTGAGACTTGACTTTAAACTTGCCAGAAAACCCTCAAGATACCACAAAAGAGGAATCCAGAATGTGACTGGGTTACCAGATCAATACAATGATCTGATGCACTTTCCATATGAAGCATGAGAAGGTTTGGGGATGCTCTTGGGATAACTTTGCTTTTTGTGTGTCTTTCTAGTGATCCCAGAATGTCCGCTGCCCTTGTTAGGCAGAGGTATTTTGGTCTAATTGCAAACCTGGTCTCAGAAATCAACCCTGAGATTTGGTCTTATGGCTTTAAAGTTGGAGGGGCAGTAAATTGTGCCCCTGTAGAAATCTCTCTGAAACCTGGTGTGTTTTATCCCTGTCAGAGAAATTACCTTCTCTGTCCAGTGGCCCAGGAGGGACTGATCTCCATAATTGCTAACCTCCAAAGACAGGGTCTGGTGGTCCTGTGCACCAGCTCCTGCAATTCACCCATATTGGGGTTTCAAAACCAGATGGAGCCCTCCCAGGTGGCGCATGGGTTAAGTGCAGCATTATGAAGCCATCCATAGCCACTGCAGCACGAGCTCGATACCTGGCCAGGGAGGTTCCCATATGGTGCAGCAGACCTCTCCTGGCTCGCCGCTGCTCCCCTCAGCAGTGTACTTCAGTAGATCTGCCTGTTCAGCTCCCCACTCTGTCTCTGGTGAATCCTGACACCACTGGTGTGGTGACACCACGCCTCTAGCCTGCACCCCAGCTTGTATGCATAAATAAATAAATCTTAAAAAAAAACAACAGATGGATATTGGAGGCTGGTGCAGGGCTTACGCCTAGTCAACTAGGCAGTTGCGCCCCTTCATCCAGTGATGCCAAACCCTTTCTCCTGTCTGACATAATTCCCCGGGTGACTCCAGTTTCTTCTCAGTTCTTCACCTAAATGTCATTTTCTTTTCCATTTTCCTTTATCGAGACTCCCTCTTCCTTTTTGCCTTCAAAGACCCTCCAGAGATGCATCCCCAATTGACATGGACAGTCCTTCTTCAAGAATTCAGGGATAGTCCCCTCTTTTTTCAACAGGCCCTGTCAAGTGATCTAAAAAAGTTGAGCTCATAGGACCAAGGTCACACAGTCCAATATGTGGATGACCTCCTGGTGTGTGTGCCTTCTGAGAGAGCCAAGAAATCACAACCAGACTCCTTGACCTGTTGGCAGGGCTGGTTACAAAGTCTCAAGGGGAAAAGCTCAGATTGCTGAGGCCTGGTTCAAATATCTGGGACTCCTGCTTTCTATTCCTCTCGAGTAGAGCCTATTGTCCACCAACCTCTCCCTAGAACTGTAGGGGAACTAAGATCAATCTTGGCGTTGGTTGGCTTTTGCAGATAATGGGTCCCCCAGTTTAGTGTAGGCATGGCCACTTTACCAATTGCTTCAAGGGGCTTTTCCAGAGGAAAAAGGGATCATCCTCTGGGAGCCAGAGGCCAAGGCAGATTTTAAGTCCCTTCAGAAACACCTGTTAAAGGCTACAGCATGGGCCTTGCCCCAGGAGAAAGCCCTTCAGCTTTTTGTGTCTGAAAAACCAGGGAGTGGGGCTGGGAGTATTGACTCAGATGGTGGGCCCATAGTACCAGCTGGTGGGGTATTTCAGCACAGAATTGGATACGGTGGCCAAGGGATGGCCTCACTGCCTGTGAACAGTCGTGGCAGCTGCTGCTTTCTTACCCAAGGCACACAAACTGGGAGCGCACTGACCCCTCACCTTGTATGCCCCACAAGCCCTTTCAACCCGTCTGGGACCTCAGGCACAGATGTGGGTACATGATTTGTCTGCTCAGGTATCAGGCTACCTTTTTAGAAAACCCAGAAGTGACTATCAAAGCCCGTGGACCTCTTAACCCTGCTACTCTGTTTCCACCTCTTCCCCTGGTGCCTCTAGAGCATGACAGCCCAGAGTTCTGGCGACTGCCACCTCAGCCAGACAGGGGTTGCAGACTTCCCCCTTGGAGGTGGCCGATCTGACTTTGTTGGTGAAGTGCCAGCACTATAGATGGTCAGCTTAGGCCTGGCTCTGCAGTGATATCTTCATCCAAGGTCATAGTGTGGGCTCCCCTCCCAGCAGGTTATAGCACCCAAAGACAGAAATTGTGGCTGTCACCCTGCACTCTCCTATTGGCAGAAGGAAAGTGGGTCACAGTCTTCACTGACTCCAAGTATACCTATCATGTAATCCACACACACGGGGCCATATGGGCAGAGCGGTTTTGTCTCAGCAGATCACACCCCAAGGAAATATCAGGAGCAGATCAAGGCCCTGCTACAAGCAATCCACCTTCCAACTGAAGTGGCAGTCATCCATTGTCCAGGTCATAAAAAAGCGACGATGAGACTGCCTTGGTTAATGGGTTTGCATATCAGCAGGCCAAGCTGGCCTGTTAGGAGCCCCCACCTCAGTACCTATGACTCCCTTGCAGTGGAAAGACCCACGGTCCACAGGGAAACCCTCCTATCCACCAGCTAAGGTAGAGAGAGCAGTACAGCAAGGTGCCTCCAAACACCCTCAAGGATAGTGGATCAGTCCGCAAGGGAGATTCATCATTGCAGAGCCTCTCAGTGGAAGGTTTTGTGACAGCTGCACCAGGCTTCTCACTTGGGAGCAGATGTGCTCTTCCCATTAACAGAGGCCCTACGCCAGGGAAAGGGCACATGGGACATGCTCAAAGACATATCTTGCCAATGCAGGGTTTGCCAAACCAATAATCCCCTGGCTCTCAGACAGGCCCTGTGGGGACTTCAGCACTGGGGAAAGCTACCTGGAGAGAGCTGGCAAACTAACTTCACCCACCTCCTGAAAGCTGGGGACATACTATGCTCTTGATGTAGGTTGACACTATCACTGGTGGGTAGACACTTTCCCCTGCAGGGGACAGAGAGCACAGGTGGTGATTCGCACCTTGCTCCAGGAGCTCATTCCTAGATTTGGCCTGCCTCACTCTTTACAGCGTGACAGTTGCCCTGCTTTTAAGGCTAAAGTCACCCAGGCTGTCTCTTAGGCCCTGGGAATAGTTTCAACTCCACTGCGCATGGAGACCCCAATCCTCAGGGATGGTGGAGTTCATAAATGGTCTCCTAAAGAGAAACCTAAAAAAGTTGACCCAGGAAACCCACCTACCCTGGCCTAAAGTTCTCCCACTTGCCCTGATGAGTCTTTGGATCTCTCCGAGACAGCAGGGATTCAGCCTGTTCGGAATGCTGTATGGGCGGCCCTTTCTAACCAATGCTCTGGAAATGGACTCTGAAGCTTCAGTGCTGCTGTTGCATATTACCCAATTGAGGAAGTTCCAGGATTTTAACCAACCCCCCCACCCCCACGACAAGCTGTGTGATCCTTTTCAACCTTTATCTTCAAACCAGGAGACCAGGTACTCATTAAATCAATCCCCTCAAAGCAGCCCTCCTTGGCTCCCAAGTTGGGGGGAAGGGGCTCTCACCATTATTCTGACTTCTCCTACAGCCCTTAACTCCTCTTGCTTTTTTTATATCCACGCCTCCTCCCAGGTCAAACCATGAATGGAGCAGATTCTTCAAAAGGCTTTGTGGTTATGAGAACAAGCCGACCGTCTTAGCACTCCCGGCCTCTAGACCTGAGCAGCATCCTCCTGGAGTTGAATCTTGGCTGCTCCCATTACTGGGACCCCTACTTTTCTTCCTTTTTCTCCTCCTGTTTGGGTTATGCATATTAAATCTCCTCATGTCCTTTTTGTTCTGTAGGCTCCAGGCTGTTAAGTGGCATAGGGCCCTATGCCCCACTTCTCCAACACCCTCCATCTATTGAGGGCCCTTAGACCGACCTGAGAAATGGGCTCCCCCTTCACCCCTCTCAGCAATAAATAGCCAGAAAGACCTTGTTGCACTCCTCACTGCAGTTCAGGTCGTGCTCCCTCAGGGAGGACTTGCAGGAGCAGGGGCTTGTGGGTAAACCTGACAGGCAAAAGTTGACAGCCACAGAGCTTGCAGACATGAGCTGGCAACCACAGAGAGGTGTGGGGAAAGAATAGTGCTGCTGTTGCCTCATACCTCTGGGTGTGAAGAGAGGGCTGGGGAGACAAAGAAGGGCAGTGGAGGGGAGGGGCAGTGGAAAAGTACCCCAAAGAAGGAAAAAGAAAGCACATGGGAGATTTTGAAGGGGTGGAGAGTCCCCAGAAGCCCTATAAAAAAGGAACCCAACACCCTAATCCCAGACTCCTCACTTGAGCCCCTCCTGCTGTCAGGAGTGTCTCCTGCAATAAACCTGAGCTTGCTGAACTTCAGTCCATGTGCTGGTGATTATTCTTCAGTCGATGGACACAAGAATCCTCCAGATCACACCCATTTGGCAACACTTCCAGAGAGACCACACCCAGGGCCCTCTGGACAGCACAGCCCTCACCTAATGCCTCCAGGCAGTTCCCAGGTCAGCAATGCCCCGTTTACAGCCCCTGCCTGTGGGACTTCTCCCTGGGCCCCTGCCCCACCACTCCCAGAAGCTCCAGGATCAACTGCCTCTCACATCCAGCCTCCTCCTCCAGCAGCTCCAGACCCTCCAGCCAGGACCTGTGCACCTGCTTCTGGTGCTCCAAGGAGCAGCTTGTCTTCAGTTACAGATTGGCATCTTGTGCCTTGGTCTAGGCAGGGAGATCCCTCAAGATCCCTCTGATCATCTCTCAAGATCCCTCAAGATCCCTCTCTCTCCACATTGAGACAGGTGCCCCTAGGATGAGAGGGACAAACCTGGAGGGGGATCACCCCAGGCCCGAGGGCTGGCTGCCAAGCCCTTGGGTCCCTCTAGCCAGTTTCGTGGTGGGTGTGACTTAGTCCCAGGGCAAGTTAAGGTTATTAGGCAGCTTCAGGGACAATACAGAAAGGGACCTTAAAGGGACAGTTAAAGAGGTGTCTGAGATAAGGACAGAGAAATTCAAGAGGGCTAATGAGGGCAGTAAATTTTACTGCTAAAATTTATGGCTAATTGGGGCAGTACATTATAAGAGACCTTGTATAGAGGAGGTAGAAAGAGAAATACTAAGAAGAGCCGGGAAAATTGGCACATCTGCCCAGAGGACTATAGCCACTAGGAGAAAGAGCCAATCACAAAATCAGATGATGAGATTTTAGAAGAGAGAAAAAGGGTTTAAATATCTCCTAGAAATGAGCTCATGACATAGCTTTTGCCTCTCCTTGGCATGGCTGCCTTGGAGTCTTTGCTTTTGATTTTTTTCCTTTCAGTAAACTTCACTTTGTTGAATAAAGTCTGATTCTCTCTGATTATTATCTGAAAAAGCCTGTGAATTCCTTTTTACAGCTTCTTGGGGCAAGAACCTGTGGTGGTTCAAGGGCTAAATAAATAGTGTACACTGGCTTCATATCAGGGCCTTGTCTGGGGTCACGCAAGATTTAAGATAAGTGAGCCGAGACGTGCAGATTTTTCCTCTGCACTTATTCTGTCCTATGTTCCTCTTGCTAAACATCTCCTTGCTTTTTGGAGCCATGAAAGAGGCCACAAAAGGGTACAGGATGGTCGGTAAATGCCAAAGGATGACCACCTTAAAGACTCCTGTGAAGGATAAACTGGTAACCAGACCAGAAGGGGACTAATCCATCTGCCAGTCGGAAGATACAATCTGGTCATCCGAAGAGCTAGGCACATGCATCATCTAGGGGACGTCCAGGAGCTGCACATAAGGGGCTGATCTCCAGCAGCTCAGGCCATCCTCCTCTGCCCTAAGCATAGGGGTCTTGCCCAGACCCAGCAGAGGATGAGTGCTCCCAGTGTGACAGTTGGAAAGTCACTCCTCACTAATCTCCACTCCTGATCTGAAACAGAGCCTCACCCTGGCCTTACATCCCTGTTAGAATTATTTGAATAGGGGTGGCACAAGGGGTTAAGTCTCAGCACTATGAAGCTATTGGCAGCTACTGCAGCATTAGTTCATTCCCCAGCCTGGGATCTAACCCACATATTGAAGCAGACCTCTACTGTCATGTCCGCTACTCCCCTCAGCAGTGTATTTCAGTCAATCAGCCTGTTCTGTTCCCCACTCTGTATCTGGTGAATCTTCTCACCCTCCCCAAAATATCATTACTACACACCAGATTTTAATGCATAAATAAATAAATCATTAAAAAAGAATTATTTGAATAGCTCCCCTTATATTTCCTTCCCTCTCTCCCTCTCTCTTCCCGAGTGCTGCCAATAAACTTCTCTATTATCTATGGGGCTTCAGACATGCTGTAGACATTTCACAAACATCTCCCTCTGTCCTTTAATTTGTTGTAAAATTAATGGACATCCGTTACCCCACACCTTGTAGTCAGGCTTCTGTGGCTCTCGCCTCTGTACCATTGGATCTCCTGGATGTCCAGGGTGCAAGCACCGCAGCCTGGTTGTCCTGAGCACCCTCAGAGTCCATGGATAATAAAGAACATGGGCAATGGCCGGGTAAAAACTATTAGTGTGAGACCTCCCTGGTGGCACAAGGAGTTAAGTCTCAGCCTATGAAGCTATTGGCAGCCACTGCAGCACGAGTTTGATCCCTGGCCAGGGAGCTTCCCACATGGTGTAGCAGACATCTCCTGCCTCGCCCTTCTGCTCCCCTCAACGGTGTATTTCAGTCAGTCTGCCTGTTATTCTCCCCACTCTGCCTCTGTGAATCCTTTCCACCCCACCACACACACACCTCTGGGCTAAACCCCAATTCTTTTTTTTTTTAAGATTTATTTATTTTTTGGGGCCTCCCCAGTGGCGCAGTGGTTGAGCGCTGCGCTGTGGAGCTGTCGGCAGCGGCGACGCGAGTTCGATGCTCGGCCAGGGAGATTCCCACATGGTGGGGCAGACCCCTCCTGCCTCACCCGCTGCTCCCCTCAGCAGTGTACTTCTTATCTGCCTGTTCTGCTCCCCACTCTGTCTCTGGTGAACCCTCTCGCCGCCCCACGCCTCTGGCCTGTACCCCAGCTTGCATGTAAAAAAAAAATAAAAAAAAATAAAGATTTATTTATTTTTGCATACAAGCTGGAGTACAGGCCAGAGGTGTGGGGTGGTGAAAGGGTTCATCAGAGACAGAGTGGGGGGCAGAACAGGCAGATTGACCGAAATACACTGCTGAGGGGAGCAGTGGGGGAGGCAGGAGAGGTCTGCTGCACCATGTGGGAATCTCCCTGGTCAGGCATTGGACTCACGCCACCGAGCCGCCACCACTCCGCAGCCATAGACAACTCCACAGTGCTGTGCTTAACCCGTTGCACCACCAGGGAGGCCCATCCGTCTGAGTTCTTGTAGCATAAATAAATAAATCTTAAAAAAAATTACTAACATGAGGCTGCCATTCTTAAAGGCTCAGGTGACAGGTTTCTCAGTTGTCAGGGCTTCCTGATCCCCCACTCACTGAGTGGGGATGTTGGGATTCTCCTGTCACTGATTTCTTGCTTTTCTCTATTGTCCATGGACTCTGAGGGTGCTCAGGACAACCAGGCTGTGGCCCTTGGACCCTGGACATCCAGGAGTTCCGATGGTGCAGAGGCAAGAGTCATGGAGGCTCAAAGGAGGGAATCCTTTCCTTCTTGGTCCCTTCCCCTCTAGGAAGACTTTCTTCAGCTTCTATCTAGTCAGGCTATGAGTTAGGAGATGCAGGAGGTTCTTACAGCTTCACCCCTGGTGTCTGCTTCAGCCTCGCCAGTGGGTGCAGTCAGAATAGGTTGAGTTTACATGTTGACAGGGTTGCCCCACTCTCTGATTTGTACAGGTTTACCCCAAGCTCTGAGTCCAGATAGGCAGATACACCTCTGCTATAATAATTTGATGATGGGCATTTATCTCATGGGAATTGCTCAGATGGGAGATTTTAAGGAAAGTAGATATCAAGCCATAGGCTCTTACATTTTCAAGGACCCTGGTTATGAGGCCCATTTCCATGGCCTGGTGGATGGGCAAAATTGGAAGTTAGGCCACAAGACACTGTCTGCAGCTTGGGTTCAGTTTCTGCTCTTCAGTTGTGTTCAGAAACTCTTTTATTAGAGGAGGAGAGTGGATTACCATAAGCTTGTTAGACACTTGGAATGGGTATCCTTTGTCAAGAGACAGATATGGGGTCACCTGTATGGTCCCACAAAATCCAGCTCCCCTCGTCTTCTGTTTAGGGGGAGAAACAGATAGGCTGCATTGTGTTGGGGTCACGCTGGTAACAGGAGTGATTAAGTCCAGAAGATGCCCCCATGTGAGGAGATTGTTTATCACTCACAGTTAGAGCTCCAAGGTTAAAACTGGGGATGCCTCCGGCAGAAAGAAGCTGGCGCTGGACAGCTGCCTACATTCCTTTTCGCAGATGGGAGTTTCCTCATCAATCTTGAAAAAGGGCACACCTCTCTCCTGCATTCTGAAGAATTGGGATCAGTTTGACCTTGAATCCTTGAAAAATAAACAACTTATATTTTTTCATACACAAGTCTGGCCACAATATGATCTTAAGTGGAGGGTTTCCTGGCCACCTGAGGGAAGTGTAGATTATAATATCATCTATCACTTGGAATTGTGTCAAAAGGAAGGGAAGCGGTCTGAATCCGCCTACCTACATGCCTTCTCGTCCTCAGGGACCATAAAAAGTTGTGATAAACATGGCTTAACACCTACTGGGGATCCTCTGCCCCCACCCCAGCCAATACTTCCTTCTTTTCCTCCGTACTCAGGAATCTTAAATAAAGTAGATGAGGACTTGTCTCCTGCCCTACCTCCACGCATAGTTTCAACAGTACAGAAGACAGTTCCTCAGCCTAAATTATCCAGAGGTCTCCCAGCTAGGATAAAGGAGAGCCATCATCCTGTCCCTCTCTGCTGCCAATCTAAGCAGTGGCGGGTAGAATGAGGGATCTGTTGCAGTGCTTGTTCCCCTTACTTGACAGGATAAATATATAAATAAATATATAGAGATGCCAGGGCCTAACCTCGTCATTTGATCTGGAATGGAAAGATGTAATGCTCAATCTCAACTAGACTCTCTCCTCAGGAGAAAAGGAACAAGTTCTTAGGGAGGCCCTACGACATGGGGATGACAGGTATGCTATGTCCTGGAAGATGAGGGAGGAGCTTAGGGAGTGCCCCCCCCCCCCCCGCCCAGAAGTCAGATAGTTCTCCTCTCTGATCTGGGTTAGGACCCAGTGAACTCTTGGAGAAGAAATCATTTTATTGTTTGTGTCATAGAAGAGTTATGAAAGTCATGCTCCAGGGCCTCCCTGGTGGTGAAGGGCTTGTTATGCTATCTCTGCTGGCTGCCAACTGAGCTCTAGCCCTCCCGACCCCTGGCCAGGAAGTGACACACGTGGCACAGCAGATCGCTGCTGTATGGCCAGCTGATATCCTCAGCAGTGTGTTTCAGTAGATTTGCCTGTTCTGCCCGCCACTGTTTCTGATGAATCTTCTCTCCCCCACACCTCTGGCCTATACCCCAACTCTTCTATGCCTAAGTAAATAAAAAGATCTTAAAAAAAATAGAGTAAAACTCAAAATCACGAAACTACTCAAAACTAGCAGAAGTAATACAGAGTGAAAGTGAAAGCGCTTCAGCCTTCACAGACCAACTGATGGTCTGGTGTCACAGTAGTGACACCAGAATCTCCTGAGGGGCAAACATTGTTAAAAGATAACTTTATTATTCAATTGACATGGAGATATCAGGAGAAAGATACAAAAACTGGCCTTTAGCCCTGAACAGAATCTAGAAAACCTGTTGTTGCCACTTGGGTCTTTTATAAGAGTTCAGGAGGAAAGAAGGGTACATGGATGGAGCTCAGGTCCTGCCCTGTAACAGATTTGGCGAACCAATGTGGATTTTTAAAAAAGATTTATTTATTTTTGTATACAAGCTGGGATGCAGGCCAGAAGTGTGGGGCAACGGGAGAGTTCACCAGAGACAGAGTGGGGAGCAGAACAGGCATATCGACAGAAATACACTGCTGAGGGAAAGCAGTGGGCAAGGCAGGAGAGGTCTGCTGCATCATTTGGGGGTCTCCCCAGCTGAGTGTTGAACTTGCTGCCGATGTTACAGGGCAGGGAGAGGGGCACCCCCGAAACCCCAGACCTGCCCTGTTCTAAATGGGTTCTGCCATCCGCCGCATCAATACAAAACATATAGGACCTTTTGTGGAAAGAAACTTTAATACAATTAGAAAAGACAGAGAAGACAACAAATATTTTCTAAGTCAAGCACCCAATGCTATCCAACTCCTCATGGGTAAAAGTCCTCCCAAACGGGATTGGCCCAAAGCAAGTCTCGAAAGCCTGCCACAAGTCTGGAACAGCTTTTGACAGGGACCCACACATAGGGGTCAGAAACAGTCAGACACTTCTGAGAGGAACAGAACAAAATCAAAACCAAAATCAACAAAGCCATCATTAACCTCCCCATGGGTCTCTCACCCACATCTATTTCAATCAGTCCAGGCCAGTGCAGCTTCTTTACCAGTCTCTCTGCTCCTTGGGCCTCTTCTTGCTTTCCATCCTTCTTCTGTCTGTGTTCTGTCTTCTGTCTGTGTGTCCTGTGTCTCCTCTGTGTGTCCTCTGTGTGTCTTCTCAAGCTTCTTACATCCTGCTCAGTTCCACCCTACCTTGGGTGGGACAGGGAACCTGGGACACACCCTTTCTCCTGGGGACCACCCTGCTACACCGAGAGCTCCACAGCACAGTGCTTAACAGCTGTGCTATGAGGGAGGCCTCCAACATGGATTTTGAGCCATCCATGGTTAGTCAGCCCCATGGGGAAATTTGACTTTCCCATGGCACTGGCTACCATAAGTGCAAATGTGATTTTCGTTTCTTTAGTGTGTTGTTTCAGATATGTGTAGAATAGCTGTAGAAAAAAAAAAACTGTCTTGGGCCTTGTGGAAATGCTGTGTGTCTGTGTGTAATTTGTTTGTAGTCATTTGCTAAGAGGTTTGATTTTGTGGAAATTGTTCTGTGTAGTAGTTTTACTCTGAAGATGGTATTAAGTTGGGCCATGTGGCCTGATCAAAGATATCATCTGAAGCCATTGGTGGGTGTTAGACTCAACCTGGCCCTCCCCAGTGACAAGGGCACTGTGAAGAATCTTGGTGAAGATGTGTGACCTTGGAAAGAAACTCATGCCCCTACTACCCAGACTGGCCGATGCTGCCTGAATGCACCTGCAAGGCCACCAGCTCCAAATGGAGGTGCCCCCGACCTTGGAATTCTTTCACCCCGCATAAAAACCCGCCTCCCTACTTGAGGGGTGTGACTCCACAGGCCTCCCCCACCCCTCCCCCTTCTGGAATCTGTGAACCTCACCTGCCTGGAAGTTGCCAATAAAGGCTTCTTTATCTTACATTCCCCTCTGCTTCGTTGCCTCTTCTATCGCTCGACCTTATAGTGGGCTTCTCTGAAACTCAGTTTTTATTCTTTTGGCTTCTCCTAAAATTTTTGCTGTTTGTGGCATCTTTTTAAGCTGAAGTTGGTTTGCTGGGATTTTGGATTTTTGTTTGTAATCTCTGCTGTTTTACAAATCTCAATAGCATTGTCTAAAACCAATAATGATTCTTCACTGATTTACTTTGACTTTTGTTTTGATTTTGACCACTCCCTGATCTCTGATCACATCCTGATCACTGATCACTCCTTGATCTCTACTTGAGAGTTGTTTTTTTTTATGCATACAAGCTGGGGTACAGGCCAGAGGCGTGGGGCGGCGAGAGGGTTCACCAGAGACAGAGCGGGTAGCAAAACAGGCAGATCAGAAGTACACTGCTGAGGGGAGCAGTGGGCAAGGCAGGAGAGGTCTGCCACACCATGTGGGAATCTCCCCGGCCTAGGATCAAACTCGCGTCGCCGCTGCCGACAGCTCCACAGCTCCACAGCTCCACAGCTCCACAGCTCCACAGCTCCACAGCTCCACAGCTCCACAGCTCCACAGCTCCACAGCGCAGCGCTCAACCGCTGCGCCACCGGGGAGGCCCTCTCCTTGAGAGTTTTTTAAAGCAGATTAATGGAGCAGTGTTGTTTAAATTAGCAAATGTATACCTGAGTATAAAAAGCCTTGAGTAGTAGCTGGTAATTGCTTATAGCCATAATGAATTCTTGGAGATAATGAGTTTTTGCAAGATCTGAATCAGAAAAATGGATTTTGTTTGAATCTGAAAGCATTGCTGCCGTGAATTTTGTCTATACAATTTGTTTTGGGCATGTTTGCCATTTGAATTCTGGATTGTTTAATTGCTGCTGTAAGACAAGATTCTAAGAAGCTGCTTCCTACTGAGGAAGGTCTGCTGTGAAAAGCACACTATGTGATGCATAATGTAACTGTACCAGGTTTTAATACCTGTGTTGTTGCTATTCCTCCCTAGTGTGGGGAGGTGTAATCTGTAGTTTGATGTTGAATCTGCTCTTTCATCTTCTGTCCCAGAGTGGCTAACAGAAGTTAGGAGATGACTTCTTTTAATTGAAAGTTAATTGCTGATATTTTGATTTTGCTCTTTAAGGTTCTGTTCCAGGATACCCAATGATTGCATGCTTGATGGTTAATAGGCGATAACTCCTTCTGTTTAAAAGTTAACTGCTGATTTTGCTCTTTCAGCTGCGGTACTGGATACCCCAGGATGGACTCCTAATGGAAAGGCTTAAACACTCAAAACCCTAAAGTGAACAAGGCTGTGTAACTCTTTTGTAACTAATGAAACTTTTGCTTCCTGTTTCCAAAGTCTTAGGTTTGTACTATGACAACTGAAACCTGTGATTTCTGCCAGCAACACTCCACATGTTTTTTTTTTTTGAATTTAAGATTTTTTTTCTGAGCCTACAGAAAAAAAAAAAAACTGCAGTTGTATAAAATATTCCACATGGCATAACTAAGAGCTCTGTGTGTCTATATGTTGTATGTCTGTGTGCCTTTTCCTTGTGCCTAAATTTCTTGGTTTCTAGAAGTTGTAAATTGGTTTAGATTTTTTTTCTGAGCCTACAGAAAAAAAAAAAACTGCAGTTGTATAAAATATTCCACATGGCATAACTAAGAGCTCTGTGTGTCTATATGTTGTATGTCTGTGTGCCTTTTCCTTGTGCCTAAATTTCTTGGTTTCTAGAAGTTGTAAATTGGTTTAGATGGCGCCTATAAAAAAAAGAAAATAAAAAAAGGTAAAACTTTGGCATGCACAAAAAACGTTAACATTGGTTTTCTGAAAATTACAAAACCTTTCAGTACCTGAAATGTATGTAAATTGTCAATTTTTGATTGTTGTCTTGCAATATTGTATATTTCAAAAGTTTGATATCCACAGAAATTGTTTCTGAAAGAAATTGTTTAAAGAAAAAAATCTCAACTGATTCCATTTGATGGAACTTTTGACAGGGAAAATTTCCAAGGGACTAAGTAGACTGTTGGAGCTAAACCTGGTTCTTGATAAGTTTTGTTTAATTTGCTTTGACTCAGTTTTCTTGTTTTCACTAACCAAGATCTGCAGCTGTCGTTGCAATTTTTTAAACCACCGCTAACTTGTGTTGGCACTCAGGTTTCCTTTCATAATGCTTTGTCTAGTGGTGCAGTGGTTAGGCGCTGTACTATGGAGCTGTCGGCAGCAGTGACCCGAGTTCGATGCCCAGCCAGGGAGATTCCCACATGGCACGGCAGATCTCTCCTGCCTCCCCCGCTACTCCCCTCAGCAGTGTATTTCCGTCGATCTGCCTGTTCTGCTCCCCACTCTGTCACTGGTGCACCCTGTCGCCGCCCCATGCCTCTGGTCTGTACCCCAGCTTGTATGCATAAATAAATCTTAAAAAAAGAAAAAAGAAACAAAATGCTTTGGCGAGACCCATTTCCCAAGACTTGGGGTGGTTAAACCTCACCTTCTGTAAATATACTTTTATATTTAACTATTCCCATGACAGCCTCAATGATGTAAACACTCTGTGTGTCTGGGGCCCACATGGAGACACAGCACATGAGCACTACCCCTGTGACTTCTCATTCTCTGGGGAAACACTCGCCTCAGTGCCACCCAGTGCTATCACTCAAGAAGAGCAGTTTCTGGTTTTTGATGGTTCAGGTACCGGTCATGGGTAAGTTGGATGGGTGCAGATACGGGGCTCTTGCTGAGTCTTACTGGAAGTATGTGGGATATGGAGGAATATATCAGGGAGTCTGACCCCACTTTTTCCTCCTATCCCAAACTCAATGTTCTCCAGCTCATTGCCTGTAATTCCCTCTGCCAGAGCCCCTGGCACATTCATAACTTAAACAGATGACGCTCAGCTCACACATGTGCAGATATTACCCAGACCATTTCAGAGAGGGAGACACTACATCTCTGAGAATACAAACTTCATTTCTAAAGGCATGGCCAGAGGGACCCAGGACTGCCGTCTCATTAGACTTTTTTTTTTCTTTTGGCTGAAACTTGTATATAATCCTCCCCCAACATGGGACAGGCTGCTGAGCTACTGTCGTTACTGTGCCTGATGTCACTTTTCTCAACCCATAACAAATGTCCTTTTCAGGAACAATATCCAAACGAGGCTCTGTTCTTGAACACTACTGTCTGCAAGACCTGAGAGGAATATTAATATGCCCTCCTTTGAGATCTCTCTAACACTCTATGAATGGTGAGAATGTGGACACAACAACCTTATTTTATAACATCTTGCCTTTGGAAATACTATTTATTGCCCATGCATTCTTTTGGTTTGCAGGAATTCATCTTCTACAAAAATTAGTTTTAAACCTGACCATTAGAGTACGGCAAGGGTGATATTTTATTCCACCCACAGGATACTCTCTGGAGGCTCAACAACACTCTCTGAATTCCCGAGCCTCAGCAGTTACACAGAACCATGGAACTTTAGGCCTGCTGACGGCTGAAGTTGGAGGAGTCTGTGCCCTCCTATATAAAACATGTTGTTTTGGGATTAACAATTCTAGTGAGGTTGAAGAAAACCTGAAGGTATTAAAGAAAACTATCCATATTACAAATGATCTTAAAAGGCGGGCAGGACAAGGGCCTAGGTGGCTATAGGCAATCTTTGCCTGTGTAGGAAATCAACTTCTGTCCTGGTTGCTCCCCTTGCTCGTTCCCTTACTAATTTTCTTCATTATTCTTTTGTTTGGGTTCTGGATCCCCATCACCCTTGTCAGAATCACCTCCTCTCTCCTGGAAACAATCAGACTCCAATGGTCCATCAGAGGGAGCCTGGTATGACACCTCCATCGTCCTACCTCCGAAGTTCCTTAGAGCGTCACCCTGCGGTGGAGCCTTGACTGCTTCCCCAACACCCCTTTTTTAGGCAGGAAGCATTTACTGATCAGATCAATGCCCTTGGTCCTAATAGCAGTTAGGGGCTCCATCTGGACAGAGGGGGATGTGCCTCAGGGCAAGTTAGGTTTAATTAGGTAGCTTCAAGCACAACATAGGCAGGGACTTTGGGATAAGGGCCGAGGAATTCAGGAGGGCAAATGATCACAGTAAATTTTAAGGCTAAAATTTAAGTCTAACTGAGAGAGTACATTTTAAGAGACCTTGTACAAGGGTGTTAAAATGGTAAATTCTAAGATAAGAACTGTGAAAATGGGCATGTTTGCTTGGAGGTGTATAAACCATAAGTAGAAAGAGCCAATTAGAAAATAGGATGATGAGATTTTAGAATAGAGAAAATAAGGTTTAAATAGCCCTTTACACTGACCCAACATGACATCATTTGCCCCTCCTTGGCATTGCTGCCTTTGAGTCCTTGCTTTTGTTCTCTTCCTCTAAATAATCTACTTTCTGGAATAAAGTTTGCTTCTCTCTGCTTACTTATCTAAAAAGTTTGAAAATTGTTTTTACAGCTTCTTGGGAGAAGAACCTGTGGTGATTGAAGGGCTAAATTAACAGCACACGCCAGCTTCACAGAGACCTCATGTGGATGTTGGGGATAATTATTGACCTGGCTGAGTAAATTATCCTCAGTAAAGAGGAGGCCTGGTGTTTACCCTGTTGTTAAGGTAAACAACACAGGGAGGACAGGAGGTTTCTGAGGCCTGTTGATTTGCCCTGATAGCCTGCTGAGTCTGCTGAGTTGCCTTCCAGGATCCTGAGATCCAAGACCTTGAGGAAAGTAAAGATTCCTTGGTGGTCTCCAGGACTGTGGTGCAGTGCTAGCTCTAGCCACAAGGGGGAAGCCAGTCTCCTGTGCCAGTGGTGTCCCCTGCTCTTTGCTGTGTCATGTAGTCACAGAGAGTCCATTGCGTTGACCTGTGTGTCAGAAACACCTTGAACTCCTGTGACCAGTGTCAGTCTGTGCAGTGTAGCTGGAGAGAGGGAACAGGTTCCAAAGGTTTCTAATTTAGGAGCCAACACTGTCCCCCCTGTGCCAGCTGCCCTGCAGGGCCCATCTGTGTCTCAACATCACATCATGAGCCCTGCCATTCTGGAACTGTCGGTGTGAAAGGGACAGGTCAGAGCATGAAATGAAGGCGTGTTGATGACAGGAGCTTGTGCCCTTCTGAAAATACAGAATGTATGGAGAGGGAGTTCTAGGGAGGGATTCATGGGAGTGGTGTCTGCTGGCCTCTCTGATGACAGCAGTGGGCCAACCATTCACAGGGTAGTTCAGTGTGTCACCCATGGGTGTTCCCTGGCATGACCAGCAGCTCCCAATTCCTCCTCATGTGTCTACTTGGCAGTGTCTTTGTAGATCTCCACACAGATGATCATTAATCAAATGTCCAAAGTTCAACCCCAGTCCCCCAGAGAGTGGGCCAGTGTGCCAGGACCTAACAATGCCCAGTGCTGGGCTGTCTGAGAGGAGAAGCAAAGGGGCCTCCTCCCAGAACTCTGGGGTGGATGGATTGGTACCTGAATCCTCACTAAAATTCTGGCAACTCCAAAGTTTTCCCACACAACCCCACAGATCCACATGCAAAGTGATCAAGATATTGACTCCTGATACCAGCAATGTGGTAGGTAGAAATACATTTTCACGAAATTGCTGCCTATCTCAGGATTACTATGGAATGTTTAGTTGAACCAGAAAAATTTCTAAGCCTTATGTGTTGTCACCGTTATTAAAAGTTTATATAAAAAGTGGGTTGTGTTTATATTATGCGTAAAGTTTTTTCCAAAAACTTGTCAATTACACAGATCATGACAGATCTATGTAGACCTGCAAAATCAGGAGCTGTGAACAACCTTACTCCACTTCCACAAATAACACAGGGGCATAGAATATCACTGCTGTTGGACCTTTTGCGGAGGCAATTGCACAGACCAAGTCTTCATTTCAGTAAGTGAGAGAAAGGCAAATGAGCAATTCCTGAACTTCATTGAAAAATGAGAGCCTGCGTCTTCCTCTGAATTTTTTATTCACAGGATTCTGCACTGCACTACCCCATACCCACACCGACTTCTCCCAGCATAGTCAAAGTTATCCCATCTCTAGAGAAACTTTCCTGTTTCTTTCTGGTCAACCGGCATCATGGCTGTGAATTCTTCTCGTGCCCAAGTCGAGAGGTGACTACTCCCAAGTCCAGAGACCTGACAATCCAACAAGAAGACCATGAGAGGTGACGCAGCCATCTCCCCTACTGGTCTCAGAAAAGCATGAGGCTGTCACACAACTTCATTTTGCACTTCTAGCCTGAAGTAAAGGTCTCTGCCTGCTCGCTCGCTAGCTCTCTCGCTCCTCTCTCTCTCTCTCTCCTCCTTCTCCCTCCCTGACTCCCTCCCTCAGATGGCATATTCCTTCCCTTATTTTAGTCCTCAATATTAGGAAAAGCCGGGAAACTGCACCTGAGTGTGCACCTGCGTCAGCCATGCCCACGGTTTCCAGCGGCCGCATAGGCTCAGCGGATTGGGGGCGGGGCGGCCTCATAGGCGGGGCCCAGAGCAGCGCCTAGGCAGCCGCCCAGTCCCACATCCACCGCGCCTGTGCGGCCACGCCCACTCCCCTTGCAGCAAGAAGTGTCGGAGGATACGCTGGCAAGGATACGCTGGCAAGCCCAAGTGTGCTCACAATGACATTTGCCAGTGCCTCTGCAGGGCTTCATCGTGCAGTCACTGAACCAGCTGCACCCCCAGGCCCCCCCACACACCTTCAGTGATTCTTGGACATTAGGATCCCACTAGGTAGAATAGTCAACTCTTGCCTGGCTTGTGAATGGACTCTCAGGGGGTGACGGCTCGAATTTTCATCTCTTATCTGGGCTGTTTATTTTGCATACCTGATGTCTTGGGAGTGTCCAAATCATGGGAGTTTAAAATAAAATTGCAGTTCTTCTTCCAAGGTCAACGGTTTCAGTTAGGAGATTGTCAACGTGGTACTCCCCACTCCTGAGCTGAGCCAGAGCTTTCAGAGAGATTCAATGTGGCTGCTGCTGTTTTCTGACAGCTAGGAGAAAGCTGCCCAGATCTAAACAAAAGTCAAATTGGGGAAGCCCCTCATTCGCTTCACCAAAGGCCATTCTGTGGAACCTCAGGAGAGCGCCACAAAATCTCCCCCTTTTCTCCTGGCAGACACAGGCAGTCAATGTGTCCTGTTTGGTTTATCCGACACAGTTAAAAATTGAAAGGGAAGCATTGTTACTTCCAAGAAAAAGTGTAAAACTGAGGGGGCTCGAAAATGTTAACATCGTGTTTCCCACTCTTTGCGAACACCTGCCAGTACCTCAGAGGTATGCAAATCGTCACTTCTGATGGTCCTAAAATATTGCACACCTCAGCGGTCTGAGAGCCCCAAAAACTGTATCTGAAAAGGAATGTCGCCTAAACATAAAGGAGTAAATAAATCAATAAATCTGGGACACAGCGCCACCTGGTGGCCGCAGCGGGGTGGTGCCTCCTGAAGGGAAGAGGAGTTCAGTGGGCCAGGACTGTGCTAGGCTATTAGGGATGCGGGGAAGGGAATGCTCTCAGGCTTTCAACACTTCCTCTGGTTTCCTTTCAAAGCCATCTTCATTCAAAGGCAAGCCTAGAGCTTGGAATTATTCAGGACATTCAAAAGATCCATACCCGGCACCTGCCCGCTCCAGGCCCACCCCGACTTTGGTTGCTTGGTTGCTGGGTTGGTTGAATGAATGAATGGATGGATGAACGAATGAATAAATGAACGAACGAACGAACAGATCTTTTCTGTGTTTTCTATGTGCGTCCATGTCCCAGAAATCCTAAGGGGCTGGTTTCCCGGAGGTGGGCTCAGAGGGTGCCACGGCCCAGGGGCTCCCACTAGAAATACACTGTGAGTCTAATCTTCGCCGGGCCCCATGCAGCAGGCCCCAGTGTACTGCCCAGCCCAGCCCAGCCCAGCACCCCAGTCCAGCCCAACCCACCTCACACCTAGTAACGGCCTGGCCTCAACCGAAGGCACTTTCATTGAGAGCAATGTTTTTGTTCTGACAGGTTTTCACTTTCCAAACCAGCACATGTGCTCTTTTGGTCTCTTTATAGACATTTGTGTTCAGGATGCCCTTCACCAGGCTGCACTGATCCGAAAAGATAATCAGCCAGCCGCCCCAAAGCTATCCCCACCATCTCTCCTGGCGCCCTACCTCTCGAATGCCAGGTCTGTGCTCCCCACTTGCCAGCCAAGTTTCTCCTCCGGCAAAAAGAAAGAATCGGTGAAGGTCCCATGGGCACAAGCAGCCTCCACACTCTGACAATCGATGGGAGGTGACAG